>SOPF01021020.1:0-26776 GCA_012979155.1 Hypericum perforatum
TTAATTGGCTCTTGTTCGATAACGGTTGAAACTGTATCCTAAGTTTTCTCTACAATTCGTTGAATTCCTTTAATGTTAAACGAGTCTAACGACATAATTCTTTGAGTGCTCTTTTACATTTGCTTTAGATAAGTCACTCAATAGCTCATGATAGGATCCATATGCCGATCTAATCTCTTGATACTAAGGCTTCTTGTTGTTGCATCAGAAAATCCGGTGTCTTCGGACTCAATAAATAATTTCGATATCACTTTTGGCAAATTACTTTTTATTGTATACGATTTCTTTCTTTTTTGATAAGATACGGTAAGCCATTTCCTGACACCTTAAGGTCCACTACTCATCGTTATTGTTTTGGAAAATGAATCACAGTATTAGCTTTGAAAAAGATTCCAGTTTTTCCCCATATTAAGTTGAATCATCCATAACATGCAATTCATAAACATGATATGTGCTTTCTGTGCAGGAGGAGCCCGACATCGGTGGCAGCAGCTGTGGTCTATATTATAACTCAGTTATCAGCAGAAGATATGAAGCCCATGAAAGGTGAGTGAACTACATTACATGCTCACTCCTGTATAATTGACTTAACTTCGAACAAAACGCTGATGATGCACGATCTACGACGGTTGCAGAGATTACAGTCGCCACACAAGTCTCCGAGCTGACCATCAGGAACACCTGCAAGGATATGTATCTGCATCTGAAAAAGATTGTGCCAACTTGGTTTGCCAAAGAGGAAGACATAAGCAGTCTTCTATTTTAGACATTCTTGGGCAGAAAACCGACTCTTACATAGAACATAGGATACTTGGAAACTTGATACTTCCCTGGGAAAATTATACATAAGAGTCGGCCGTCTTTTAGTTTTTACAGAAGCTTCTTCAACCTTTGGCTGTGATAGGATGGTCTATACTAAGCTGATGTGAACCAGCTAAAAAGAATTTATGTATGGATTTTACAGTTTATCGAAAATATGTTTCTTGCAATTGCACTCATCATGGTTCGTTCATCCAATGGCCAATCTACGTAAGGAGGCCCATAATTTTAAGGCAAAGCTTTTGACTAAATTTCTAAATTGGGTACCAAACTAACAAGTTTCTTGAAATGCATAGTTATTTATATAATGCATGCATGTATGTGGTGCATTGCATTACCCGTCACCTCTCCTATTTGTTCTCCTTTTTTTAACTACCAATTTAAGAAAAAAAACTGTCAGTTTGTAACTCATTTTGAAAATTTTGGAAATACTTTTATCCAACAAAAAACCAGTAATTCTGCCGGAAAAGCTTCGATTTGCTGTTTTCCTAAATTGTCAAATTATAAACGGTCAGTATGTTTGCTTGAAGTTTGCCAAGTAACTTTGGCAAAAAAACAATGAATATGTGATGTGTCCAGCAGCTAGGGTTCGCGATAGGGAATGGCCAGGTAAGTTATTTGCGTTCAATTTCCAATTTTGCCCTCAAAATTTAAAAACCCGTACTAACCATTATTTTCCGGGTCAAAAAAGCGGGTCAACCGTCCGGTTGAACCGGAATTCGAGCGTTTCATCAGGTGAACGAACTAATTGATAAAAATGGAACGGTTAGGAGTGCGAAATGCGGTCCGACTGGTCGGACCACCGGTCGGACCGCGTTTTTTAAAACTATGGGAGTTGAGGATGATGCAAGAGTTTTTGGTACTTGGTATTATATTTAATCTGGAATTACTGTTGCTCGTGGATAAAATGGTGGATCTAGGAAAATTACAGATGCATAAAACGTTCATGAACGTAGAAGTTTTAGCTTTGAACTGGTATAATCATCAGTTATGAGATGGGTCGTGTAGCAAGAAAATAGAAGTATTTACATTATTTTTTATTTATCAGTTAAATGGTCAGATCGACCAATTTAAGTAGTGAGATTGGTCGATTCTGACAAAACTAAAATAGTTTATTATTCAAAAAATAAACTAAAATAGTTTATTTTCTAAAATAGTTTTTATAAAAATATTTTTATTTTCTAAACCAGAGGACTATCTGATTTGACAGTGACCAATTTTTTTAACATTGATGAGAAGTCATATTCCATTTTGGAAAGAAACTAACGGACAGACAAAAAATTGGGTTAAAAATTTGGTCAAATCAACTAGTCTGACTCAATTTTGTCCAACTCATGTTATACGAGTTTTAGGCTATACCTAATAATCTGAGATGCTTCCACTCTGATTCGTAGTCCAATCTCCAGATGCAGGGGTGTGCATTCGGTAATCCCGATCTCGAATATCCCAAATCCCGAATATCCCAAATACCGAATAACAAAAAAAATTCATCCCGATCCCGTATCGAAATAATTTCGGGATAATCCCGATCCCGTACCGAAATAATTTCGGGATAATCCCGATCCCGAATTAAAATTTTGGGATTATCCCAAAATTCCCGAAAATATGGAAATTTTTGTAAAATCTGAGTTTCACAATCTACAAAAGTTCAATTCTAAAGAGACTCAACAGTTCAAGTCAGGAATCGGGAGGCGGCGGAGGTGGAAGAACTGGCGGAGGTCGAGGTCGGCGAAGTCGTCGTCGCCGCCGTTGAGGTCTGCTGTCCGCTGTCCCTGTCTCCCGCTCAAGTCTCTTGTCCTCTAATGGACATTCCCTCGATGGTGTAACGCTCCAAGTCTATGGCAGCCAACAGGATCTTCCAACGAGGACAAGTCGGAGACAAGTTGCTGGAGGAGGGAGTAGGAGCAGGTAGAGTCGGGAATTAGGGATTTCAAAATCAAAATAATAATAAATAAAAAGCATAAGGAAGAAGGAGCCCGTGGGTACATGTAGGAAGAGGTGGGATGGTTGGTGGGGTACATGTGCGAAGCCCGTGGGCCTGTTTTAGTTATATATATATATATATATATATGGAAAATTACATTTTAGTACTCGGTATTTAGGTATTTCGGGATTTTACCAAAATATCCCGAAATACCGAAATTCCCGAAATTTTTAGAAAACCCCTGCCGAATAAAATCCCGATCCCAAAAATCCCGATCCCAAAATCCCGAATACCGAAAAAAATTTGGGAATCCCGAAATACCAATCCCAAATGTTCACCCCTATCCAGATGGATCAATTTTTTAAAAAAACTATCACAATTTTTCCAGCATGAGTGACATGACAAGTATATCTGTCTCGTCTTAAAGTTGATTGCCAAGGTTAACAAGTCAGATAATCATCGACTAGTCTTTTATGTTGGTAAATGGCATCTCTCCGCTGGCCACCACCCCAACCATATTCAATCTGATGGCCTTTTCCCTTTCCACGAAAACTCACAAACTGTGATTTTTGTTCCCTTTCTTTTCTTACATGTTTCCTTCGATGTCTCCATTTACCAGAGATGTTATGTTTTTGGATCCACATATTCCCAACGGACTATTTTTGTTGCAAGTAGAATTTTGAAGTGAACAAAATTTAAAATTAGATTAGTTCTTACCACATCATTGTTTTATACTATTAGAATAAGTACTCTTTAGTACCCAAACGTACTATTTACCATTGTTCTCAAAATTGACCCGGAGGTCGATCCGGAATTAGGTCTGACCTTCGAGTCAGCCAGTTCGACATGCACAATCGTTAGTCGGACCGGATTTGTTTTTCTTCTTCTTTTTATGTAATTTTTTTAAATATATATGAATATATATAGGTAAATATAAACTAATAATAATAAAAAATATATATAAATATACCAAAATTTTCGTTCGAATCATCTGGTTAGACCGGATTTTCTGGGCGAACTATTCGGTCCGATCGAATTTTGTTTGGTCCAACCAGAGTTTATTTTTACCCAAAAACAACCCGGAATAATGTCCGATTTGTGATCGATCGATCGGACCGCGTTTTTTTAAAACAATGCTATTTACAGGCCGGTGTGGCGGATCATGGAAAGTTACAACCCAATTTCTCATTTTGTAGGCTAATTGTACATTGGGCCATGTTTGATTTGGCCCAATAATATTTCCCAAGATTCCTAAGAATATAATATTTCCGGGGATCAAAAACATAATATCTAATGAATCATGAATTCAGTATACTTGTTTGATAGAACGATGGATATTGTCTGCTCAATATCAGACAATAACCTACTCATGAATCTCGTGTAGGTCGAAATAGTTTCATTTCACAAAACATGAAAAATCCTTTTAATGATGGTTCAATCTTGAAAATATATGCGAAAACAAAGCTTTAAAATTAGTTGAGGAATATTAGGTATTTCGTTTATTTGTATTCTTATAATAAATTATTTATTAATTTTTTTTGACGCCATTTCACTATAGACCAGCCTAAATCTTAAAAAGAAATGTTTGGTATCGGGAATTATAGTGTGTGAACTAATATAAAAAAAAATTCAAGGAATTAAAAGTTTAGGGTGTAGGATTTGAGTGGATTTAAAAGCATACTCTTTTAATATTAAAATATTCAAGCAAGAATGGAGCTCGCTCATTTTTTGCAACTGATCTAAAGAATCAACAGCTGCTTTATTTTCTAAAGTTAGAAAAGGGTTGAGAGGGTTATGGTCAAAAAATAAAAAATAAAAAAAGCAAGCTATGAACCGATACGAAGATAACAACTAACAATGCTCTAAAAAATAAGGGTAAATTACATCTGGTTTCCTCGAGTTTTGTGTATTTAACGCTCGCCTCTCTGTTATTCTAAAATCGATTAAAAAACCCTTCTTGTTTGGAGAAATTATACGATTCGGCCCCTTATGCCGGAATCGGAAAATTTCTCCGGCGAGGAGGCATGGAAAATGACAAAAATACCCTTATACTAAAAGACAAAAAATGTCCTCTTCCTTCTTCCTCCTCCCTCCTCCCCCAACTCGTATAATCATCTCTTTCCTCTCCTCCGGTAAACCTTTCATCTTTTCCGGTGACATCTCCGGACGGAGAAATCACAAAACCCAATTCATATACATCATTTTCCTTTGTTTATCACTCAGCTCCGTCGCTGAAACCAAGATCATCACCAACCCATTGAATTCTCAGCCTCTCATTGCAAACAGATTCACTCTCCTTTCATCCAAATCCAACCTCCAGTTTTTTGGGGCAATAAGCCCTAATTTCGAAAGCTGGATCGACGATGATTCTGTCACCAAAATTTCTAGAAGGACGTATCTGGGATAGATGGGCATCGCTCCTGCTAGTGGTTTGAGAAGTGGGTTCACGTACACCTGAAATTCAAAGCCCTAATTCAGGAAGCAGGTTCTCGTACACCTTAATTTCAAAGCAACTCTGCTTCGATGAAGACAAGACCTCCAAAGACTGCAATGGTGATGAGGTGTCGATTAGATAGACAATTGCATCCCCGGCTGCACTGGGAGGGTTCTGGGCTGTGCCGGCGAGGCCGAACTTCTAGGGGTTCATGTTGCCGGAGATGGTTGTGGTGCAGTAGTCGACGATGTATCCAGCAGCAAGCGGTTGCTGGAATGGGTTAATTCCAACTAAGAACGTGGCAATTAAGGCTAGTGATTTGGCAACCAAAAATTTCCCAATTGCAGTTGTCATGATCCAAAACTGGGTTACTAACACGGTGCTGGATCACGCTCTCTAAACTGAAGAGCCATGGTCTAACCAGCCTCAGACATACTTATGTAAATCATAATTGCAGAAGCATAAGTCATTTCGGAAGCGTAATGTACTTAGTAGGAAAATATTAAAACCCGTATTTAACAATCCTCCACATACATAATCCAATCCTCACAAAATTTGTATAACATATCTCACATATTCAAAATTCTCGGCAAAGACGAACTTACACTTCACACAAATAAAATGAGCACAGATACGCTCTTGAATAGCCGAAGGTCACACAAACAGATAGACTTCAATAAATCTAGATCATGTCACCTCCTCAAGTGAGCATATAGATCTCCTAACCAACTAACATATTAGTCATTCGGCTCTTAGCCAACTAACATAATAATTCTAGAACAAAGTCTTAATCAACTAAACTTAACCAACTAAGTAATTCCATCAGTTGAGCTTATAGCTATCCCGACCCAAAACTGGTGTCACAGACCAAACGCTTCCCTAATCAACTAATGCTCAGCCAACCAACACCTAACCAACTAACATTTCACCCATAGTTTTTTCATATTTCTTATCTCATAAACAAAACTTATCACAAATATACGTACTGACTGAGACTAGTTAGTCACATACGTAATCTCATATCAAAATCTCACATATCACATAATCACTCTTAGTTACCAACTCGCATGTATTCCACGTGAACGTCAAATAACCATAAGTGTCACACATCACAACTAACACATAATTGCCAACTTCATTCACAATCCAAGAAAATATCAAAGGACGCATATCAAGAATCCAAACATATTCACCCATATCATAATTCGACACATAATCGCAATTGGCAAATTGTCATGAAGGTATTAAACGTCACATGGACAATGATTCAAACGTATATTTACATCCCTTGGATTCTCGGTTCCCAAATGTCAAACAACAAACAAAAGAATAATTCTCTATCAACCATCCACCTCACAAAAATATGGAAAATGGGAAATCACTATAAAAATCCCTACAATCGGATTTCCTTAACAAAATCTCCATGTACACATAAAGATCCTCATATCATAACCTCAAAGCTTATCTCAAACATCCATAATCCTCATCTCATCAATTCATACCTCAACCTCTAATATCTAACTTCACATGATTGCTCAAAACCGTTCTTAAAGTCTAGTTCCTCATCATCCTTTCTAATAACGTCAACCAAACTTCAACAACCATTCATGCTCTTCATCAAGATCATCCCAAAAGTTCTCTAAAATATATATAAAAGTCTTCTAATCCAACACCAAAGTATAGTTCATCATCTAAAATCTTCATATCTCCATTCAAACTCTCAAATACCTCAAACATCCAATATCCATATTCACCAAAGTTGCTTAAATCACCACATGCTTACATCATATTCAAGATAAGCTCAAGTCTAGAAATCACATACCAAGCTTCAAATCCAAGGTAAAGCTTCTCCTCTTCTCTTCTCTTCTCTTCTCTACCTTCTCCCCCACTCTCTCTCTCTCTCTCTTTTTTTCAAATGGATGAGCACCCCCAATCCACTCACAAACCTCTAAGATATTTTAACCCAAAACTTTCCATAAATGGAAAGTCTATCCTCAAGCAAATTCCATTTTGGTCATTGGCTTTTCCAACCTTCTAAAATCACTTCCAAACTTCTTCTTATGCTCTAAAAAGTTCATAAATCAATCTTCAATCCATATTAGTCAAATTATTCATCAATCGGTAAAATTTTCCAATTTTGACGAGAATTGTACCTAAAACCGAGCTCCTAAGAGCTTTCCCATGATCTCATCAAATAAATTCTCAAATATAAATACTTTCATAACCAAATCGTAGTCCTAGATATTAGGAATCTCCTCGAATTAGAATCACCTAAATCAGAAATCATATGAGGAAGTTATAGATTTTTGAAGAAAATAGTGAGTAGCCTAGCGTCCGCTGGCCTCCCCCAGCGTCTGCTGGGATTCTCTCTGAACCCCCCCAGCGTCTGCTGGGCTAACGTATGTTGGGTCCTAAAATCCTAATTTTGCAAAACTTAAATCAGCAAAGTTGTAGATCTAGGTCTTACGGTTCTACTCGTCTTGGAATCACTCAATTCAGAGTTCGTATGAGAAAGTTATGATTTAACTAAGCATATCATTCCTAAACCGACCGTAATCCACTCAAAACTCCAAAACTTGACCTCAAATCATAAAACTTATATCAATAAAATTATGTTTAATCGTGTTACGGACGAACATAACTTGGAATCATCCAAATCAGAGTCTAAATGAGAAAGTTACACCTTTTCCCCCAAAGATCGACAAATTCAACCAACATGGTTTGAGAACCGATCAACGTAAAATAACCACAGGTCGAACCAAGCGATCGCAACCAAGATAAAGTTAACGAAGATCATAACAACAGTCTCCATGATCGACGTGCTTATAATAGAAAATCAAAGTAAATTAATTTGGTCAATCCATTGAATGTGAATCAATGTCGAATCAAAATTATACATCATCGTGGGTGATAATTAACTTTCGGGAAGGAAGGCCGTGGATGGGTTCTTAGGAAGGAAGGAAGGTCGTGGATGGGTTTTTTGGTTTTAAATTTACGGAATTGAATTGAATTAGTGAGTTGATAATTAACATAGGAAGGAAGGCCGTGGATGGGTGGCGGGGGCGGAGGAGAAGAGAGAAGAAAGAGGAGGAGAGAGAAGGAGGAGGGGAGGAAGAGGAGAGTTTTTTTTAAACCAGGGGGTATATTTGTCATTTCTCGTGTCTCCTCGCCAGAGAAATTTTCTGATTCCTGCATAAGTGGCTGAATCATATAATTTCACCAAACAGAAAGAATTTTTTAATCGATATTAGAATAGCACGTGGCGAGCATTAAATATACCAAACCCGAGGGAGCCATATATAATTTAACAAAAAAAAACACCTTAAGAAAATAAGTATGAACGGTACACTAACTTTGAGAAGGCACTATGGTTGACCTGAAGATGTCATATTCAAATTATATATTAAAAATATAATAACGTAATGTAAGAGAGTCTGTCAACAAAAGAAATCATAATGTAGATATATACACACACACAAACGTACATGAAGACTGAAGTGGAC
This sequence comes from Hypericum perforatum, assembly GCA_012979155.1. Classification (NCBI taxonomy): domain Eukaryota; kingdom Viridiplantae; phylum Streptophyta; class Magnoliopsida; order Malpighiales; family Hypericaceae; genus Hypericum; species Hypericum perforatum. The sequence continues at coordinate 8,681 of SOPF01021020.1, forward strand.
TCCAATGATGTAGAAAAACGAAAAGTTCAACTCAGATCTCCAAATAAAATTGAACAAAGCTTAATGCACCGTAGTTGAAAAAAGAAACGAGGAACACATCTCCGACCACCCCAAGTTGAAGCTCCTTTGGGTCAAATGATTTTATTATTAATGTTGTTGCGGTGGGCATGTGCCACTTTCTCCATCCTTTGGGTCTTGGCTTTGGCTGGCCTAAAACATTTAGAGGTATTTTTGCTAATCTAAACTCTATGATCTAGTAACTCCAAATTATTTGAGTCATGACCTTATGATCACCAACCAAGTACTATATATTTCATGATACAAATTGGTGTTAAACATATATTAGCAGTAATTTTGAGGCTAAATTATTTTGAATGATAGTATAAGATGATTACGACATTTAATAGTTCCATGTTAAAAAAAATTATTAATCTTATGCAAAATGATATAAGGGAACCAAAATGATATTGTTAACTGATTCTTCAAAAGAGATTTTACATAATAATCTTAGACTTAATGATGGGGATATCTGATTTTTGAAAAAAAAAGGTTTTACGTTATTAATTTTTTTAACATGTCTCTGTTGAATATCATAATAATCTTATACATTATTAAAAAGATATCCCTATTATGAATTGTTAATTAGGGATGTCATTTCCCCATGATCTATATCCATCACTTTGCACCACTCTCTCGTCCATTTCACCACTTTTTCACTTCTCCCTAAAATTAGTAGGTTTAGTGAGTTATAGGTTGGTTAATTTTTTAGCCTATAAATAGATTCATATATTTTCATTTGATGTACACATTTTTCTTATATTAATGAGAAGTTCATGTTGTTCTCTCCTACTATCTTTTTCTCTACTTAATAGTATTGTCTACATTCCATAATATTCACAACAGGTTATCATCACGACCATTTACCGTATTCTCAATATAGTTTTGAGAAGATTGAGCTATAACTTTGTAAGTAATCTTTACGATTTTTATTCTATCAAATTACTAATCATGTTCATGCATTATAAATCGTGACTTATAATTCATTATCATGCATCATAAAAATGTTGGTTACCATGGCTGTTTTTATCAATTAAAAATATTATTATTATGAATACGTTAATTTTATTTTGTACTTTTTCAATGAAATAGAAAATCTTAATCATATTTTAATTATAGTCTCGTATGATATTGTGCATTCAATTCATCACTTAATTTATTGAACTGATTCTTCATAAATATTAGCATATGAAATGGTACTTAAATAATTCTAGTATTAATTTAATCATATCTCCAAATCCACGGTAAAATATTTATTTAATAATAAAATATGTACATATCTTGTAAACTGTAATTGTAAGTGTTAAAATCAACTTACTCAAATTACATTTATTTGGAACTTTGAATATCTATGTTTCTTGTTTTTCCGGTAAAATTAATTTTTATATGATAAATCATGTCTAATCTTATTTTGTCTATTTATGATAGCCTTCTCATGTAGAATCTTGTCAAAATTGATTTTGTGACCCTCCACATCATGGACAAGAATTATTTGTCATGTGTTTTAGATGCCAAAATTTATCTCGATGCTAATGGTCTCGGAGAGACTATTAAAGAGAAAAAACCTTGTGCACATCTCACCACCTGAAGTGGGAAAACAAAGAGAAGAAAGCTGGAAAAGATGGTGATAATAGAATAAAAATTGAAAATTTGTGCCATCGTTGCGACTGCAAAGGTCATTGGTCCCGCACCTGTCGTGCACCAAAGCATCTTGTTGAGCTTTATTAACAATCATTGAAAAAGGAAAAATCGAGACAAATTATGTCAATGATGATGATGGTACTGGCATAAATATTGAGGATAACATCGACTTTGGACAAAATGACTTTACTCATTTGGATGTTGTAGATTTTCTTATTGAATAGTACTTTTATATAATATTTTAGTATATTGTCTTAGAATTTTTCCTTATCATATTTAGTTGATTAATATTCTTTGAATTTTTCTGAATTATATTTTTGTTTCTGAATTTAATATAAATATTTATTTTATTATGAAGAGTATGGATTTGGCTCGACTTGGCTCATCTATCAAATAGCGAGATCTGTGTTTAGCATATAGTGCCACAATGCACACGATACTTAAGGATGATAAATATTTCCTTCATTTAAATATGCATGAAGCCAATGTTAGTATTATATCGGGTACTACAAATTTAATTTGAAGGCTTCGGAAGAGCCAATTTATTTTTACCTGGAGGTACAGATTTTTGCATAAATAATACATTATATTCTCCTACGTCTCAACAAAATTTATTAAGTTTCAAAGATATACGCCAAAATGGATATCATGTTGAGACAACAATGAAGGAAATAGGGAGTATTTGTTTATCACAAATATTATTTAGAGTAAAAAGTGTATGTTGGAAAAATTACTTGCTTATTCATCTAGTTTGTATTACACATATATCAGTGCACTTGAAGCACATGCCATCGTAAACGAGAACTTTACTGATTTGCTATTTGGCATGACCGATTAGGCCATCCTGGTACAATTATGATGCGAAGAATTATTAATAATTCATGTGGACACTCTTTAAGGAACCAGAAGATTTTCCAATCGAATGAATTGCCATTCATTGCATGCTCTCAAGGAAAATTAATAACCAGGCCATTGCCAGCTAAAAATAGGCATGAATCCATTGGATTTTTGGAACATATACATGGTGATATATGTAGACTTATTCATCCTCCATGTGCACCATTTAGATATTTTATGGTATTAATTGATGCATCCACTAGATGGTCACATGTATCTTTATTATCGACTCGCAATCTGGTGTTTGCGAGACTACTAGCTCAATTAATTCGATTACGAGCTTATTTTCTTGATAATCCAATTAAGACTATTCGTCTTGATAATGATGGTGAATTTACTTCAGAAATATCCAATGATTACTGTACGATCATTGATATAAATGTCGAACATCATGTAGCTCATGTTCATACTCAAAATGGCCTTGCCGGATTATTTATTAAACGAATCTAATTAATTGCAAGACCATTGCTTATGAGAGCAAAACTGCCCATTGTCACTTTGACGAATCAGTTTTTCCAACATTAGGGGGAGAAAATAAGCAGCTTAAAAAAGAAATTAGCTGGCTCTAGATCCTCGAACAAAGCAAAGTGAACTTGAAGTTCAAAGGTAATTTATTTTCAAAATTTAGCTAATTAATTGCTAGACAATTTTGTTAACCCAAATAGAGTGAGTAAGTCACATATTCCGGCTGTTAATGCTCTTTTAAAGATTGATGTTCTTGAAGGACGATCAATTATTGCCAATGAAGATAAGGCTCAAATGAAATATGGTAGACCCATTGGTTCCAAAGATAAAAATCCTTGAAAAAGAAAAGGAGCAAATTTTAAAAATGGTCAAAATGAGGATATCTTGACTCCCGAAGAATTCCCAGTCAATATTCAATTCATAGAAGGGCAGACTCTAGAAGAGTCACTTCCGACAGAAGATCAGGTACCTAAACATTTTGATAATCATGAGATCTCAATAAATTACGTTATGACTTGAGGAAAATGAAACCGAAATAAAATTGTCGTCAATGATATATTTGCTTATCATGTAGTGCTAAGTATTATCAAAAGTGAAGAAAATCTAGAGCCAAAATCTATCGAAGAATGCATGCATAGAAAGGATTGGCCGAATTAGAAAGATGTAATGAAATTAGAATTAGATTCACTTACAAAACGTAAAGGTTTTAGACCAGTAGTTCGCACACCCAAAGATATGAAATCCGTAGGATATAAATGGGTGTTTGTGCAAAAACGAAATAAGAAAAATGAAGTTGTGAGATATAAAACACAACTTATCGCACAAGTTTTTTTTTCACAAACTTGCTATTAATTATGAAGAGACATATTCTCTTGTGGTGGATTCAATCACGTTTTGATATTTGATAAGTATGGCAATAAATGAGAAATTGAATATGCGTCTAATGGATATTGTAACAGCTTATTTATATAGTTCACTTGATAGTGATATTTATATGAGAATCCCTGAAGGATTAAACATATCAGAAGTACGTGATTCATGTAAAAAAGGATTAAAGGATTATACTCGATCAAGTTATGTCGATCATTATATGGGTTGAAACAATCAGGGCGTATATGGTACAATCATCTTAGTGACTACTTGTTACAAGAAGGTTATAAGAATGATGCTATTTGCCCATGTATTTTTATACAGAGATCTGAATCTAAATTTGTTATAATCGCAGTTTATGTTGATGATCTCAATATCATTAGAACTTCTATAGAGCTTCAAAAGGCAGTTAATTATTTGAAAACAAGTTTGAAATAAAAGATTTGGGAAAAACAAAACTATGTCTTGGGTTGCAAATTGAACATCTAGAAGATGAAATTTTTATGCATCAATCAGTCAATATATCAAAGGTACTAAAGCAATTTAATATGGATAAAGTACACCCATTGAACACTTCAATGGTTGTAAAGTCGCTTAACATGAAAAAAAATCCCTTTAGACCTCGAGAAAATGATGAAGAATTTCTTGGTCCTGAAGTACCATATCTTAGTGCAATAGGTGTATTAATGTATCTGGCTAGTCATACACAACTTGATATCATTCTCTGTTAATTTATTAGCAAGATATAGTTCTTTATCTACAAGAAGACATTGGACTGGAGTCAAACAAATATTTCGTTATCTTCAAGGTACAATGGATATGGATTTGCATTATCCAAATGTCTCAAAAGCAGACATAATTGGATATGCATATATAGGATATTTATCTGATGCTCATAATGGTCGATCGCAAACTGGCTATTTATTTACATGTGGAGGTATGGCTATTTCATGGCGTTCTATAAAACAAACCATATCAGCCACCTCATCTAATCATTCTGAAATTTTGGCTATTCATGAAGCAAGCCGAGAGTGTCTTTGGTTGAGATCTATTGCCAAACACATTCAAGAATCATGTGGATTACCTTTTCAAAAGGGAATACCTACGACCTTAATCGAGGACAATGCTGCGTGCATCGCCGAATTGAAAGAAGGATACATTAAAGGTGATCGGACAAAGCATATATCGCCAAAATTCTTTTTCACACACGATCTTCAATAAGATGGAGATATGATTGTTCAACAAATTCGTTCAAGTGACAATTTGGTAGATTTGTTCACAAAATGTCTGCCTGCTACAGTTTTTGAGAAGCATGTCCGTAATATTGGTCTGAAACGACTCATGGATCTCAAATGATGTAGATATGAGAGGGAGATCTTATTTTACGTTGTACTCTTTTTTCTTAACTACGGTTTTGTCCCAACGAGTTTTCCGAGTAAGATTTTAATGAGACACGTTATATAAATGGCATCCAATGGGGAGTATTATGAATTGTTAATTATGGATGCCATTTCCCCATGATCTCACTTTCCACCACTCTCTCATCTACTTCACCACTTCTCCACTTCTCCATAAAGTTAGTGGGTTTAGTGGGTTATAGGTTGGTTAATCTTTTATCCTATAAATAGATTTATGTATTTCTATTTATGTACACATTTTTCTTATATTATTGAAAAGTTCATGTTATCCTCTGGTACCCTCTTTCTCTCTACTTAATAGTATTGTCTACATTCCATAAAATTCACAACAATCCCCATTATTATTGTAAAAGAATTTTTCAAGGACAATCAGTCTATTAGGGTTTAGGTGACAGATGGGGAGAGACCGGGATTTGGTGAGTCACATCTTACTTATTTAATCTTCGAGGGCGTAGTCTAGTGCACCAATTAATTTATATCCGAGTTTAGTTTTTTATTTTAAAACTGTAACATTTTTTTAACAAATATCCAACACTATTAATTCTTAAAAATTTAAACTTAAATTTTGATTACGCAATAAAGATGACTTCACTACTAATCATTTCTTCCCTCTTAAGCATTTGATATAACTTTGCGCCTAATTGGCAGATCCTATTTCCATCTTTGCTGATTTCGTTTACCTTGCTCGCTGAATCCTGAACTTGATGTAAAATGAATAAAATCATTCAACACACAAATCTTTAAAAAAAAAATTAAGAATCCATCATTAAATAAAAAATAAAATATCATATAATGTAATGTAATAAATAGTAAAAGGCATTGATTTAAGCCAATGCCAGCCCATCAACAACAAACCAGTCATTACCCTCAGTTGAGTCATCCTTTAAATAGGACACAAAATATTAAACTCTGAATGTTCGTTCACAACAAAAATAACTTAAAGAAGTACCCTCAAAAAAATCCAAGGAAACCAAAATGACACTACCTCGAAACCTGACTGAGATGTTGACTATAGTGGGGTCAACCATTGCTAGCTTGATGTTCTCTTTGGCCATTATAAGCCAATACTGCCCTACAGAACTCAGGCTTTAATTTGCCAAGTACACTCCAAGGCTCATGAGCATCTTCTACCCTTAGGTAAAGGTAACGATCCACGAGTACACCAGCGACCGCTTCAAGCGAAGCAAGGCCTATGCAGCTATCGAGGCCTATCTCAGTGTCATCTATACCGAGTGCGCCAAATGGCGCAGGGCCGAAACAGCCAAGGGCAGCTGCAAGTTGGTGCTTAGCATGGATGAGTGTGAGAAGGTGACTGATGTGTTCAAGGGTGTCAAAGTATGGTGGCTTTTGACTAAGATCGTATCATCGGGTTATTCCATGTATCCTCAGCAGGAGGACTTTCTACAAGCTCAATTTTCACAAGAGGTACAGGGAGATGATCACTGAGGTTACTTGCCTCATGTGTGATCAAAGAAGGGAAGGAGATCATGGTCAGGAAAAAGTAGAGGAAGCTGTACACTAACAGTTCTTCTGGACACAAGTGGCATGGCAGCAAGCAGACCATGTGGAGCCACATTGGATTCAAGCATCCTGCCACCTTCGAGACAATAGCCTTGGATCCGGAGAGGAAGCAGGACATCGTCAAGGATCTTGTGACATTTAGCAAGAGTAAGGATTTCTATGTGTGGCCCACCTGGTACTGCTAAGTCCACGATGGGTTGCTGCAATGGCCAACTTGCTGAATTATGATGTTTACGATTTGGAGTTGACAGCAGTGAAGGACAACACAGAACTTAGGAAGCTGCTGATTCAGCAACGAGCAAATCAATAATCGTAATCTAGGATATAGATAGCTCGCTCGATCTTACTGGCCATCAGAAGAACAAAGCTGAGAAAATGAGTGAAGAAGAGAAGTTGGAGAAGATTATGCCTTAAGAGGCTAACAGCAAGGTGTCACTTTCAGGCTGTTGAATTTCATTGATGGTTTGTGGTCATCTTGCGGTGGGGAGAGGCTCATTGCATTCATTACGAACCATGCTGAAAAGGATGACCCTGCATTGATAAGAAGATGCAGGATGGACAAGCATTGAGCTCTCCCACTGCACTTTCAGGGCATCCAAGACCCTTGCTAAGAACTTGAAGATAGAAACACGTGCCATGCATGAAAAGATCGAACGATTAATGCATGAGGTAAAGATCAGACCTGCAGATGTTGCAGAGAACCTGATGCCAGTCCCTGGAAAATAATGCAGATTGATGCGCCTCTAGCTTGATTGAAGCTCTTGAAGAAGCCAAAGAAGCAGCAGAAGTAGCTGAACAGAGCTGAGATTGAAGGATCTGATGTATCAAAAGCCAAGGAAGTAGCACAACAGACGAAAGAAAACGGAACTGCAAAGCTTGTCTGAACCAGCACAACAGCACAAATGTCTCGATCTGTAGGAAAAGTTGGTCAATTCATATGGGTATATTGCACTAGCAATAACAACCATAACGTGTAGCAGGAATCAGAAGTCGATCACCATTTAGATGATCATTGCTATAATCATCAACGAACTACATAGATTGCTTCAAAGATCCAATCTTTTCAGTTACAATATCAGATGAGGTTATTGTACACTGATCTGATAAGATGGAAAGAACTCCCAATGAATTCTCGTTCACCCGTAGTAGTAGGATTCTATTTAGTTCAGAAAGCTAAAAAGTAATGGCTACTACAACTCTGAGCGTGAAGATACTATCTGCTGCAGTTCTGGCTGTTGAAGAATGCACCAAGATGGTTCCTCAACTTGCCACTGAAGAATGCTGCCCGCCTTGATTCCCAGCTGGCATGCAGCAAAACTTATAACCGTTTTACATAGTACACTGGCGTTGCCCTAGAAAAGATTTAAGGACTTTTTTCTCCACAATAGAGGGAAGCTCAAAATTCATCTCTATCATCATCTTTTACAGTGTTTGGACCATCATCAAAGCCAGAACCTGGAGCAAGTTCATTTAAATCGAGGAAACGTCTTTTTGTCACCCCATCTCCGTCTTGATCAGGGCCATCTGATTTTTCAGGTGGTCGATTCTCCTCTTTCTCGGATGTCTCAGCGTAACTTGCTACAGGTTGTTCAACTTTCACTTCAGGTTCACTATCATTGACATTGAAATCTTCATTTCCAGATGAATACTCGGCATTTTCACTCGTGTCAGAGTGTTCATCAGATTCATTTGGTTTTTCTGGCTTCCTGGCCTCTGCTTCAGAATCTGACAAGTCATACTGCTGATAATTAATCTGGTTCCTGGTAGCTCTTTTACTGCGCCTCAAGCCAGATTGCAGCGCGCCAACTGGTCTCAGCTTGGTTCCCCTTCTAGTTCTACTGGGCAGTTTCCTAGATTTGCGGGGTTCATCACTATCTTCACTTATGCTCAAAGCATCCTCCTCATCTTCTTCCTCCTCTTCCTCTTCACCATTTTCATCATCCCACTGGTATTCCTCATCCCCTTCAGAGCTACTCGAGAGTTTCCTCTTTTTTCTCTTCTTCAAGTATTCCTCATCATATACAGCTTCCCCAACAATCTCATCATCACTATCAAATTCTGCATCATTGTCAGAAACTTCTTCAACAAAGTCCTTTCCGGAATACCTTTGGGGCCTCTGTCTTCGCCTGTTACTGCATGCCAATTTCGCACAATAAGCTTCGGGTTTAAGCATCAGATATGGTAACAAACACAAGTGAAATATAAAGACCTGCGATCCATTGATTCAGGTTTGTGGTCTTCATCAAAGTCATCGTAATCAGGCGATGATGAACTAAGAGCCCCGTGTGAAGGGCCACTCCATAGCCCATTTGCGGTCTCTTCCGGTTTGGCACTGCCATCTTGTCCATAATCAGCCTCTGGTGATGGAGGTTTCTTCCTAAAAAATTGGTTTGACATAAATACATTTTAATTAGTCCAATTCATGATATTGAACTCTGGATAACCCGCAGAAGAATCAAGAAGTAAATTGGAATTAGCAATTAGATTCTTACTTGGTCACTTTGATGGCCTCATTGATTGATCGATCATACTCATCTGGCAAGAACATTGGAAAAATTAGGGAAAAGAAAGGTTCATCAATACAAACTACCACTGCAACAACGTTTATATAATCATGCATCCAGGGTACTAGAGCACGAAGAAAACTACGTTTTTGGCAAGCTTAATAGAAGGTCTCTACTGAGACAATAGATTTTAGATGAAACATTTAGGCATTGTTTATATTTCTAAGCTCAATTCCTTGCTCCTTTTTTCCTTGCTAAATAGCCACATTCCTTGCTCCTTAATCTTAAGAACCAAACAGCAAAAGAAAATTTAACAGCTTCCAACAGCTATTAGAATGATATATAGAACTCCTCTTACCAAAAGTATACGTAACAGGTTTCCTATCACGAAGGGCCCGTCCTGGTCCAAGTCCATCCATGTTCAAGTAATTATTATCAAGAAGCAGAGCCTGTCTATGTTGCTTCTTGAGCAACCTCTCCTTCCTCTGAGCAAAATTTTACAAAGAAAATAAACAAAGAGATAGTATCCCATGAAACAAAAGTATGGGCACAAGATAAGTTGAGGGAAAGTAGATGATTGAAGACATATTCATGACATCTTATACCCATCGAGAAAACAGTCCAGCAAAATCAAACAGTGTACCTTATGAACCTTTTCGATCTCAGGAAGCATATCATTCTTTAACTTTTTGCCCAATGAAGCCTCTGTTCTATTTCTACTAGTAAAAAGTTTCTCCTGCAGTAGAAGAGATTCAAAATGAACATTGGAAAGAAACTACGAGAAACAAACATGGTAACGGGGATCGGCCAAGTCTCTTTGCCACAGAGGCACCAAGAGCTTGCTTTCTACAAAATACAAGCTGAATAACATTCACAATTATAGCAAAAAATCACTGCATAAACCAAAAGCTTGCTAACAACCATTAACCATTCTAAATATTGATAATATTGATCTAAGTCTCATGGATCATGAGAAAACGAGATGCACGAAAAATTAATATTCAAGAATACCCTTGTGGTAGAATAAGCGCAAACAATTTAGATTATGGATTCATATATTTGACAAACAACACTGAAAGCATAGTTTTTGTTTCTCATCCAACAAATTGGAATCCTATTCATCATAAGCAACAGTGTCCATGGCATTTCTATATCACCAAGCTAGGAATGAAGAACACCAAAAACCTGATTGATCCAATCTTAGCAGATCCAAGCATGTAAACCAAAAAATAAGCCAGTAGAAATAACTCACTGATACTTCTTGAAATTCATCAAAGTTGGTAGCTACTGTTTCCCACTGATAAGTCGTACATGGAAGAACATGGGAACCCTTTATTTTTGTTTTCTTCATCTCAACTTTCCTTATTTCCCGATATAAACGATGACCAATTATTTCATCATCTTCATACCTGGAACAACAATGCAAGAATAAGATATAATTTATGCCACGACATGGTGAACCTTTGATTCTCTGTTTTATTTATAATATATTTGAACTCATCTTGTGTTAATTTAACCCAGAAATTTCAGTGTTAAGTATTATGTTTCCAGAAAAGTTAATGAACACACTACCAGTAGTTGATGCCTTGTGAATCACCCCCAATACGAACTTTACGGAAGGCAGAAAGTTGGGTGCCTCGTTTAATAGAATTGTCAATATAGCTGCGAAGATCGTCTTGCTGCAAAAGGTAAAATAATTAGAATAACTTAACCAAGATAAAGAACAGAGCAAAAATCTTACAACAATTGACAGAATGAAAGGCAACGATGCTTGTTTTCTTTTTGAGAGGCAGCGAAGATGTACTTTTATGTATCATAGGGAAGAAGTTAAGGTATCAAAAGAACTACACAAGCTAAAATAGAAACCACGGACTTTATACCCAAAGTGAATGCTGGAAAACCAACAAACGGAAACGAAAGTAAGAAATATCGCAGTCAGAGAGGTGGATACCTCAACTCGAATATCGCACAGCGCCCTCAAGATCACTAGGCGAACCCCAGGATCAAGTGTCTTATACGCTTCAATCTCCAAGCTAATAAAACAATTTGGACACATAAGAACCAAACAAGAGCCAGTCGACCAGAATTTACTAGTAGAGAAGCAACTCACCCATGAGAAGCAACCAAGGGAAGTTCACCATCAGCAACCTTCACCAGAAACAAGCTTTCTAGTAAACAATCTATATAAACAATTTTTTTGCCACGAAAGAAACTGAAAGTTTAATCAAAATTGACTAACCCAATGCCACCAATCTCTTAGTTTCCTGCACAAGACAGTGATCCAAGTGTCCCGTGTAAGAGCCATCCTTGTCACAGGAGGAATTGCCTAGAGAGAGAGATCAATAAAGTAGCAACTTATTTATGTTAGCAGCAAGGTATGAATCTATTCTCAACATTCAAAGGGCAATCTTATCAGATGGAATTCGGAATCAAATGCTAGAATCTAGATGAATGGTAACTAACATGGTTCAGACATAACTCATAAGTATGTCACATATGTTCGCATTATCCAGGAATTGAATGCAACTAGCAGAATACTTCCTCCGTCACATTATTAACACCAACAATCTTCCATCGTGATTGGCCAATCCCAGAGTATAAAAGCCTATTATGAACTATGCATATAAGCATTTTGCCCCACAATTCAACTCGAACACAGGACTATTGCTCCTAAATAAACAAGCTAAGACAAACACATAAGAGCTCAAGTGTTACCACTAAGGGAACGGCACACGACCAATAAAACACTGACCTTCAACAGAGGAATGTGTATGTCCCCCAACGTATCATTAGGCATAATCAATGCCGTCTCAAGCTCCTCCACCGAGAACTCAGCTAACACATTCAACTGATCCCTAAACACCTGCACAGCCCGTAAATCCCGGGATCAATAGTCGAACAAATTCAACGCAAAGCAAGAAACTTGCAGAATGGCAGCTCACATTTAGGAAATTGAGCACGGAAGCCATCTCCCACATGGACCGAAGGGTCCACCGCGCCAACTGGGACGGCTCTGGCGGGCTCACCAGCTGCGTAATGACCCTGCTGCTGCTCCCATTCCCACATTGCTCATCGAAACTCGGCAACTCCTCCTCCTCGTCCTCCTCCTGAAACCCTTCTCCCTCGAGCTTCTTCCTCCGGTGGTAGGGCTCTTTCCTCTGCTTCCTCTCGGTCACCACCACCTGCTGCTGTTTCTGCTGGGCCATCCGGGCAGCAGCCCGTAGCGTGCAGGCCCGCGAGGGCCGGCTGCTCCGGTATGCCGCCGCAGCAGCCGGAGCATTACTCTCCGGTTGGGGGATCGGGGAAGGGGATAAAGGCTCGTCCTTTGACATGTCTAATTGGTTCTATTTCCGGTAACTAAATTGAGATCGAAGGGAAAAAAGGGCTTTAGGGTTATAGAGCTTTAATGTGGGATATTATTACATGTAAGATCAACAAAAAGAAAGAAGCTTCCAAGGGTTAATGGAAAATTAGAAGAGGGGAAGGGGACATATATAAGGTCAAATCTTTTCAATACCCATTAACTATTACCATCTAAAGGTTAAGTTTTTTTTTCTTGTTTTTTTGTGGGTTTTTTTTTCCTTCTTTTGGGGGTATAATATTAAAGATTAGGAAATACCCAGAAGAGATGGAGGAGGGAAGGGAGACTACTGGGAAAGGGGGAGGAGGAGGAGGAAGAGAAAACCTGGGAAAAGGAAAGGAAGGGTTTTTAGTGTGAGATTTGAAAAGGTCTTTTTAATTTCAATTTTATCCCTTGGTTAGGAGATTTCAGGTGGAACAAGAATTCTAGGGTTTCAAGTTTCAACCTTTCTTTCCTCTTGTGATTTGCTTTAGCTATGGGTTTTGTGTTGGCCTTTTTTTGGGTGTTGGGTGTACAGTAGTTTCTAGGCTAGGGTTGAGTGACTTGAACTTGGTTTTCTCTTTGTGAGTAGTATTTGCCATGCAAATTCAAGTTTTGGTCAATCTCTATAAAGTGAAAGGACCAAATGGGTTACTTGAAATATTCTCTTTGCAAATAAACGTTAATTACGAATATTAAGTTTTTTTTTATTTGTATAACCTGATATTCGGATATAACCCATAGATTAGACTTTTTAAATTCGCTTGCCTTTAGTGTTAAGAAATAAGTGGTAGATGCCAGTGAGTTTAATGCCACAACAAAATGGTGTCTTTTCGACTCCAGCAAAGGGAGGACCTGAGGAAGCAAATCAAGATAAAATGGAGTTAGGTTTTGAACCCGAGAGTGGAAGTACAAATTCCTTTTTCTCTCGGAAAACCGGAACTAAGAAGTCGTAAGTCAACGTTTTGTCGTTGCTAATACGATCTTTGGGTCCATAATTCACAGCCGTCGATCTTTTTGGTACTTTTTAACATAAAATTTCAAAATAATAATATCATAAGTTTCCCCGTTGTGTTAAATCCAATCATCTCATCTCAAACCCCACTGTTGTATTAGAGCGTTCTAGTGATATGCGATATCTTTTTGATTGAGAAACTACTGCTACATGTTTCTCTACAAGTTTAGAGAAACAATATATAGAACAACATAGGGTACATATTCGAATCCATGAAATTCTTAAATTGTATTTAATTTGTTTAAAGATGAATAAATATAAATTATAAATCTTCAAATTTGGATCCCGTACCTATTAATTCACCCTATTTTTTTTAAAAAAAAAATCACTTGCCTATGACTATAAGTGCCCCCATTTGAATTCTATAATTAAATTTAAGCAAATTCCATTATTCGTATGCAATTCGACTTCGAAGAATTTTGAATTGAAATTTAACAATTCAAATTTTTTACGAAATAAATAAATTTTTTAATGAATCAAATTTTAACAATGGTGATATGTAGAGAAGGTATAAAACCAGGGTGTTATTTTGGAATATTAAGTTGTCGACGGACTGACGAACTACAATAGTAAACATATGGAACATTGGTAAGGATGGAAGAGTATATTTTTCATACTACGAGGACAAATCAAAGCATTTCATCAAATTACAGGGATTAGATTGTGTTTTACTCAACTTATGTTTACAAAACAACCGGAGCCTAATCTCTCGTAGTGCAGTTTCCAAGCAAGGAAAATGGGCAAAAGCTACAGACCAGCCAATAAAACCAGCAGCAAAGACGAGAACGTGACAAAGATACCAGAATGTTGTTCCCTTAACCTGCTTGCTGGTGAGTTTGTGATACTCGGGTTAGTCGAAGCCGTGGCATTCTCCTTCGAGCAGGTGTAGCTGCAGCGGCTTGGCGGCACGACGCGGTAGACGCCGCTGCTGGCCAGGATGAAGACGTCCTTGCTGTTGTCCTCGCCAAAGGAGAAAATGTAGCCGAGAGCCGGCAAAGCGCTGCCTTTGACCGACGTGCATTGGATCGGAGAGTTTCCCGCACAGCTGAAAGGGATCCTGGTTGCAGTGAAGTTCCCACTGTTTTCAGGAGTTTCTGCACCAGCCCACATTGCTCCCGCATATAAATCCGCGTACAAGTAGCTGACGTAAAACAGACCACCGTCAAAGGTTAGAGAATGGAAATGCGCGTGATCAAGCATAGGGTACCTGTATCAGATCGCATCAGTTTTACTTACCTTCCGTATGTGCAAGGATCAGTTTGGGAGCGATAAAAGTAACCTCCGGTGATTGATGCTGACCCTTCGTTCTTATTGACTTCAGAGTGGTTATATCCCATTACAGGGGAGATCGGGTTTATAGATCGTGCAGAGGTGTTTTCCCCTGTCCCTGACAACGACGAGAAAAGATAGGGACCTTCGTATTCGCGCCAGCCGTAGTTTCCACCTTTGGTGATTATGTCCACTTCTTCATAGGTATCCTGGAACATATACAAAGGTCAATGACACTACAGGTCTATCAGTTGCTTGTGGATGAGGAATTCCGGGACCAACCTGGCCAACGTCCGCGCACACAAAGTAAGAAGGCTTTTCCGAATCGAAGCTGCAACGCCACGGATTCCTTAACCCCAATGCCCATATTTCGGGCTGCAGATCTCCGTCTTCGGTGTATGGGTTGTCTTTAGGGATGGAGTAGTTCCCCCACAGGCCAAGTTTGTTGATTTCATCAGCAGCTGCACGACCAGATAAAGAGATGTTAAGCACCAAAAGAAGGGCCCTTCAGAACCTAATTTCTGTATGTGCTGAACTTACTAGGCATGTTGTCGACATCGAGCCTCATGATTTTTCCGAGCAACGACTTCTTATTTTGTGAGAAGTTATAAGGATCACCACTAGCACCACCCCCGTCACCCATCATGAAGTACATGTATCCGTCACTCGGTCCGAAGAGAATCTGACCACCATGATGAGATGTAAATGGGAGTCCCATTGTGAATATCCTTCTTACCTCCACAGGTTTAGCAGATGTTGCCTGTAACATAGAATGTTCCAAAATTAAGAACAAAGAATTGGCTCAGAGCTAAGATTAGAGAGATATCTACTTGTCGGATAAGATGTCTACCGAAGAAACATCGGTTGAGGTGCCGTTGGCTGTGTACTCTGCTATTACAGTTTGATATTGGCATGGTTGAGCTCCATTTTCAGCTGGTAGCTTTGAAGGATCACAATTCACATCTGAATTACAGGAACACCGTCCAGTACATCCGGGCCACTTTGCCTTGTCACAGTTAAATGAAGCAAAGAACCTTCCATTCTGCACAAAGTTCGGATGAAACGCCATCCCCATCATCCCGAATTCGGTATTGAAATAGACTTCATCTGTCAGATCAACAAACGGAGAGGTACCGATCCCCAGTGTTTTGCCAGATCCCTGGTCAGGGATTGTTGCCAACCAAATTTTCCCTTCTTGGTCTGAGAAGAAAGCGCGGCCAGATTTATCCGGATGTGCAACCATATTGAGGTATGAACCGTTGCCAATTTTCTCGAGGCACAAACCACGAGGTGGAGTACTAGGTGGTTCGGAACTATTAAGCAATACAGGTGCCCCATCAAAACAAACTGATTCAGGAGTAGATGCTCCACCGAATGCGTTGCAGAAGTCCGTTTTCGACTGCCAGATATCGGTCAACTTGGAACTACTAGAATTGGCTGGCAATCCGGCTTGACCTTGCAACGAAGCTGCAAATGGGGATTTCAAGGAAGATACACTTTCACATGTATCCCACACTTTCGAGCAGAAGTCACTTGCCCCCTGGAAGGATTGTGATGAATCTTCCGAGACAGTGGAATTGCAGAGAACAGGAACTGAGCGAAGAGTTGAACTGATCGTAAACAGCTCAGCCGAAAACGGATCGCATCTCTGAAATACATAAACCAGAAAGAAAGTTTGTACATGCTACTGACAACATCTAAAACAGCAGATATGACGGATAATTTAATTGAATGACGTCAGACCACGAAGAAAATCTCACAGCACAAAGTATTGATTTCACTAGAGCAGCGCATCCGGGATCCGAGACATTCATCGCTCGAAACTGCTTCTGCAACGACAAATCTTGTGTGGAATTGCAACAGGAGCTCCCATTGTAAGGACAGAAACTCAGTGCAGTTGTATTCAAAGTGATTGGGGACCCTATACAACAACCATATAAGAAAAAAACATAAAAATTATATCAAGAAAATAATTCACAGGTTGAACTAAAACTCTTGAAACTTACTCGAATCAGTACACAATGGATAACAGAGGCAACCATCGGGAAGCAACACCACCAAGATTAGAAAGATGGGAACCAAGGCAAGAACTTTTCCCATCACTAATAATAACACTAAAACAAGAGCCTCACAGCTAGTACAAGATCCTCAACCCTTTTTATCTATTACATGGACAAAAGTATTTTCAATTACTTCAAGTCATTGACTTTAAGACAGCAGAGGGAAAAAATTAATGGTGTGGTGGGTTTCGAAAGTTCTGCAAATTCCCAACTGCTTATCTACTATCTGTAGCCTTCATTACTGATAATTCTTCATCCACTAAATGGGACTCACCCACTACCCCATCACAAACAACCAAAGTCAGCTAGCTTCCAGAAGAGAGAGACCCTCTCACTCTCACCATCAAAAGCTGTCCCCTTTTGTCTTAAAGATTGAGACTTTAAAAGATTTGCCAACTTCTAGAACCAGTCAGTAGATAAAGATTGAAACTTTTCTTGTCCAGAACTCCCAAAGTTGACTCTCCATACAAAAGCTTGCTTTAAATAAATAAGGTGGTTGTGGAAAGAGCCCACTCCAGTTCCCCACTAGAGACCAAGATGCACAGATCTTGGTTTCTTTTCTTTTTTGTCAATGGACAGATCTTGGCTGCGACTTGGTTCAATGTCTCCACTCTCCAGTGAATTATGAACGCCGATCCAAGTAAAACTGAATTTTTATTACACTGGGTAGATATTGGTTTCAATTATTAAATATATATCATACTGAGTTTGATTGGGTGTTAATAATATTACCTAGAATTTGGTAAGTATGAATTTGGTAATATAGATACCACAACATATCTAATTGATACAATT
Source organism: Hypericum perforatum (assembly GCA_012979155.1). Taxonomy (NCBI): domain Eukaryota; kingdom Viridiplantae; phylum Streptophyta; class Magnoliopsida; order Malpighiales; family Hypericaceae; genus Hypericum; species Hypericum perforatum. The sequence continues at coordinate 26,533 of SOPF01021020.1, forward strand.
GAAACATTGATTTATTGTTATGCAGATGTGTCGTCAATATTCATATTGTCTTAATACTGCTTATTAAAAATAAACAACATTGAATCCATGTCAAATATATCGTTAATATAACTTGTAAAAAAATATCATTAACATAATTGGGTTCAAATAAAATTTGAGTCAGTTACCCTGAAATAAGGTCACCCGTGAATATTATGATTATCCTATTGGGTTCAGTGCATCAACATCAAATGGACCAGAAAAA
>SOPF01021020.1:27176-62213 GCA_012979155.1 Hypericum perforatum
CAACATCAAATGGACCAGAAAAAGACGAAGCCGGATAGCTCGCCATTTAATGGTCACGTTCCATTATGAATTGACTACAACCCATATGAATTTTGCCACTTCGGAGGATATAAAAACATGGAGTTTGCATCAATGGTGACGTCAGTTGGAGAAGAGACATAATAATTGTCCCCGACATGTCTACGGAGGTATCTAATACTATCCGCACTTGATCCCATTTCCCGCTGCAATAGTCTTTTTTTTTTTTTTTGACGAGAAACCCGCTGCAATAGTCAATGTCAATTAGTTTCTTTATATTTAGTTTTTCTTTTACAGCAGTATCTTCGTTACGGTATTATACTCCTGTACTATGTCAATTTTATTTTTTTAAACATACTTAACTATATTAAATTTGAATACAATTTTGAATGAGTTTAAAAAATTCAACTTAATTATGCACTAACAAAAATAATTATTTTGTAAAATAAAATAATACTTCTAAATAAACAAATTATAAATACATAGAGTTGCAAATTACATTAAGTTATATAATTTTTGTCAAATTATATATATAAATAAAATTATATAATTACATAATTTTGTCAAATTACAACCAAAATTACATAATTTTCTTCAAAAAAAATTACATCAATTAGACTACATTTTATTTTTTCAACTTACATATTTTTTCTCAAATTGCATACTTTAAACCACATCATTTAGATTATTAGATATAAATAATTTTATAAAATTGTTAACAACGTAAAAAATTCGTAAGACGATATTATGTCGTAAGACATGCACATCTAAATGTTCGACAACGACCTCATCTTATTCAGGAATTAACACATTTAGCTCTCATTGAGGTAAATACCCATGTGAGTATGCTACTTTTCTATCTAACATATTCTGTAAGTTTTTCATATTGACAAAATAAAATTTCTTTATTAGAATTTATGAAATCGTGGTAAACATAATGACTTAACATATTTTTCGAACACTTCTCGAGTCAATGTTTTTGACATAGGGTTTGCGATCATTTCTTGTGTAGATATGTGTTTCATACACAGTTCTTTATATTTTATTAAATTTCTAATAAAATAAAATTTAATATCTATATGCTTAGCCCTGTTACAAAATCTGGAATCATTCGCATAAGCTATAGCTATGGCATTCAAATATTTCAAAATTCTATTGATAGCTTTCTACTGAATATTACCTAGATTTGACTGATATCTGCTTACAATGCTAACTATATAGAAAATATCAGGTCTAGTATACAATATTGCATACATCAGACATCCAACTGTAGTGGCATATAAAATCTTTTCCATATTCCCTATTTGTTTGATAGTGTTTGGACACATGTCCTTGCCTAAATTATGACCTTTCACGAATAAGACATACTTTAGATTATCATGATCATAGTTAAAACATTCTACTATTTTACGAATATATGCCTCTTATAAAAGAGACATTATTCATTTCGAATGATTCCTCGAAATCTTAACTTCGAGTATGTAATCAACTTTACCAATGTCTTTCATTTCAAATTTGGAAGAAAACCAATCTTTGATTTTGACAAGTAGTCTCATGTCATTTAAAGCCAAGAGTATATCGTCAACATACAAAGTGATGATACCAAATTCTTACCTGATCGCTTAACATACAGACAATGATTTTCATCTATTATTATAAAATTATTTTTCAATAATCATATTATGAAAATAAATGTACTACTGTCTAGATGATTACTTAAGGCCATAAATTCGAATGTACCATTGTTTAATTGATTGCTTAAGACAATAAACTAATTTATTCAATTTGTAAACATTTTGTTCACAATTTTTTTAGATGTAGTCCTCAGGCTGAATCATATAGATTTCTTCATCCAATTCTTCATTGAAAAAGTAGTCTTTACATCTATCTGATGTAATTCTAGATTTGTGTTAGCCACTAAAGCCAAAATGACTCTAATAGGAGTCAATCTAACAACAGGAGTAAACGTCTTCTCATAGTCTACTCCAACTTATTACTTAAATCTTTGTGCAACCATACAAGCTTTGTATCTTTCAATACTACCATCTAAATTATGATTGACCTTCAAAATCTACTTATTTCTAATAGCTTTATGTCTTTAAGTAAGTCCACCAAATTTCAAACTTGATTTTTGGTCATGGAAGACATTTCTTCTTCCATTGCTTTCATCCATTCATTTCATTTTAGAGATGATAGAATACTAGTAATATTCTCAAATTCATCTTTATCCTGAAGGATGGTTAGAAGAACTTCATTTGGACTACCATTCTTCTTAAGTGATACCAAAAACATATTTGCCTCATCTTTTATTAAAACGTCAGCGTAGTATGCTAGTTGTACTAAACCTACAAAATTCTCAGTTTTGATAAACATCTCTCATATATTCATCATATCCAAGAATTGTACTTCTACTAGAAAAAAATTCTATACTCCAACTAGAATAAAGAATTACCTATCAATCAGGACTAAGACGAGCATCTTTTGGACCGTATTGAGATGGAAAATCATTACTTTATATCTTAATTCTCCCATTCGAAAGAAGGGATCCAGAAGGTTTTGGCTCAATTATTTTATAGAGATTATGGTTTTTGCTAACCTCTCTCAATCTAGGAAACTCGTCCTTAAAAAAATATGATATCACGTAATTCAAATTCTGTCACTTATCCATTGTCCAATTCACCTATAAACATATATTCTTTAGATATCTCAAGATACTTAATAAAGATACTTTTGTTTACCTCTCAATTCTAATTTATCGAAAGTACTTGATGTAGTATGGACGTAGGATGCACACCCCTAAAACTTAAAATATGATAAATCATGCTTTCGATCTGTCCATATTTCATAAGGGGTGATAGTAACAAATTTAGAGGGAATGTGGTTTTAGAAAATATGCGGTAGTTATGAGTATATCTCCATAATATGATATTGGTAAATTTATTTCTGCCATCATAGATCTAACCATATCAAAAAGGCTTATATTCCATCTTTCAGCAACCCCATTATGTTGGGGTGTGTGAGGAATGAACAATTAACATTCAATTTTATTTTTAATACATAGTGCTTTGAAATCATCCTAAAGATATTTGCGGTCACGATCAATTCATAAGGTCTTTATCTTTCTATCCTTCTGATTTTTGACAAAACTCATGTATGTCATGAAGCAACTTAATGTTTTTGATTGACTTGTGAGAAATTAGATATATCAGACTATATCTCGAATAATTGTCAATAAAGTGATAAAATAATATGCACCATGCCTTAATCTCATGTTCATTGGACCACAAATATCAGAATGGACTAATTGTAATAGAAACATGGCTCTGGCCCTAATATCAAAAGATTTTGTAGTACTTTTTCTTTCTATACAAGAAATACATTTAGGTAATATGTACTTTTCTATATTGTCCAATAGTCCGACCTTAGTTAGATGGTTTAATCAATCTTAACTAATATGATCAAGTCTAGAATACCATAGTTTAATATCATCTTTCGGTGAATTTGAACTAGTGATTAATGAAAAACTTTTACAAGGATCAATATCCAAAATGAAGAAACCTTCTAATTTATATCCAAGACCATAATAGGCATCATCCAAATATAGCCTAACAACTTCGTTCTTAAACAATAATGAAAAACCTAAATACATCAAGGTTGACGCAGAGATCAAGTTATGTACAAGGAGAGCACGTCCACTGATGAGTGTCAAAAACACTCATTATTTGTGTACATTTCGTAGTATGTTCTTAGTATTTTTAGATTGTTTTAGTGAGTTCTAGTTGTCTTTGTCTTAGCTTTCGTTCATTGTGATTTTGAGTTATGTTTGTCATTTCTCATCGTGTTTTGTTGTTTTTAGGAGCCTATTTGAGGACTAGAAAAGGATGCTCGACCAAATACATGAAGGCATGGACAAAAAAGAGCATACAAAGGCAAGAATGACAAATCTGTAGAGCATGGCGCACACCAATGAGGAATGGCGCACGCCATTGTTTTTAAAACTTGAAGATTGGCGCGCCAAGACAGACCTCTTCCTACTCAAATGATGATAACTTTTTCATACGACGTCCAAATGCGATGAGGTTGGTGGCGTTGGAAAGCAGACATCCAGGGCTACAACTTCGTTTCTAATAGGCATCTTCCAATTCGGAGTCTAAGAGGTCCAAAACGCAAGAATGGTGCATGCTAATGGTTTCTGGCACACGCCAATGAAGCAAAACCAAAGACCTGGCGTACGCCAGGGACAATTGGCGTACGCCAGGACAAACAGAGACAGGCCAGCCACTTGCATATTTGAGTGGAAAATATTGGAGAGGGCCATGCACTCAGAATTTTTGGCCTTCTTGTGACCATGGCAGACCATTGTGGAGTAGAAGGTGGATAGTTGTTAGGATATTATGTTAGTTTACATTAAACTTACCTTTGCTTTTGACTTTTGACTTTGGTAATGTAATAAGTGTGTAATAAGACTTAGAGAAACTAGGCAGAAAGTAGAGGAGGAGAGGCCACGAAATTGTAAGAAACTCTCTGCCAAGAGGGAGGAACGTGATGGAGGAGGAAGAAAAGCTTCAAGAACATCATTAAGCTTCCTTCTCCTTAACTCTTTCCTTTTGTTCATGTTTATGCTTAAGTATGTTCTTGTTTATGTATGTTGTTCTTTGTAAATATGTGTGAGTAATTGTGTTTGTGAGTTTGGTGCCTTGAAACCATAGATGTAGCCACGGTTTAGAGGGTTAAACATGCTAAGGATTGTGTTCTAGTTAATGAGTTTAATGCTTAATCATGGAATCACTTAGATTATAATCACTATTAGTTCTAGCCTTTGACAATGGTTTAAGATTAATTGGCTGTGATAAAATCTTTGTGATACACCTAGGTTAAAGCTTAATCTGGATTGGCCACCTAGATGATGAACTTAGTTAATTCTTAAGACCGAGAGGAGATAGGATTAACAGACGAATTAACTAGATGATTAGTTACCTTGTGAGAGAGAGATCTTTCTTGGTAATTGATTGTCCACTGAGTGATATGCATAGTTGGTGCTTGGCTGAGTTTAGTTGGCTTTTGGGGTTGAAAGAACATCTTGCAATTCTAAGCTTAGTTAAGTATCGATTTAGACCAATCTAGCGCGAAAGTGTAGATTGGTCGCCTTCGAAACACTCGGAACATATCACATACATAATAAACCTCCTGAATCAAATGGTTATATTGGTTTTAAGTGTACCTTACTCACTTTTGTGTTTTAAGTTGCTAAATCTCAGTTTAGTTAGTTAAATCAGTAAACTGTTTTGCTTGTACTGCATAGTTGGCGCACGCCAGCCCTCATTGGCGTATGCCAACAGTCCAAAAATAAGAGAGTTGGCGTACGCCAATACCATTGGCGCACGCCAATCAAGCCGATCCGAGAGACTTGGCATACGCCAAGCATAGCTGGCGCACGACAGGCCGAGCTTAACATGCCACAAATCACACAAATCTGAAAGTGATCAATCATTCGTAGGTTTAGATTTAGGTAGATCTTTCTCATTCATTTTGTCCTAAACTAGCTAGCTAACCAAAAAGGTAGTCTAAACTAGTTCCTCGTGGTTCGACACTCTACTTCACTATCATTGCAACGGGTGTTTGTTTGTTGGCACAAAAACCACCCTCGTCATCCACCACAAATATGCAATCTACAAGTGCCCAAACTCTTTACATCCACAGAAGAGTTATTACCAACAAAAATATTTTTTGTTCCATTAGGCAATCACTTGAATTTTACAAACGAACAATGATCTCTTACTACATGATCTGTTGCTCCTAAATCTATCACCCACATAAAATGTGATATAACAAGGAGGTTACAAGAAGATACATTAACCTTATTCACATTAGAGTTTAGATGTAACTACTTAAGCATTTTGTAATCTCTTGCAAAATGTCTTTTCTTCTAACAGTTATAATATTTCACTTTTGAAATGTTAAGTAGTTTTTTCTTGTTAGACCCATAACTATCTACCTTGACCTCTAAATGTTTTGCCTTGGGAGTCTTAGAACATTTACTCTTCCCTTCAAAGCTACTCAAACTAATCAATTAGCTTTTTGACGAGGATGGTTTTTGTGTCAACAAACAAACACCCGTTGCAATGATAGTAAAGTAGAGTGTCGATCCACGAGGAACTAGTTTAGACCACCTTTTTGGTTAGCTCGCTAGTCTAAGACAAAATGAATGAGAAAGATCTACCTAAATCTAAACCTACAAACGATTGATCATTTATGTGAGGGAGATTCTGCAGTCTGGGTCAGATTAGCATACACTAGGTGTGGCTGGCGTACGCCAGGTCTCTCTTTTTGTCTTGGTTGACGTACGCCAATAGGACTTGGCATATGCCAAGTGTCGGGCAAAAGCAAAACTGTCTACTAGTTTAACTAACTAAACTGAGATTTAGCAACTTAAAACACAAAAGTGAGTAAGGTACACTTAAAACCAATGTAACCATTTGATTCAGGGGGTTTATTACGTATGTGATATAGTCTGAATGTTTTGAAGGCGACAATCTATACTTTTGTGCTAGATTGGTATAAATTGATACTTAACTAAGCTTAGAATGACAAGATGTTCTTTCGACCCCAAAAGCCAACTAAACTCAGCCAAGTATCAACTATGCATATCACTCAGTAGACAATTAGTTACTAATGATGATTTCTCTTCTTTCAAAGCAACTAACCAACTAATTATCTTTCCATTAACCCTATCTCCTTTCGGTCTCAAGGATTAACTAAGTTCATAGTCAAGGTTACTCACAAAGATTTTATCACAGCCAATTAGTCTAAACTAATACATGGTTGCTATGACTTTGTCAAAACCAAAGTTGGTTGTGTCAAAACCGAACTTACTTGGCCACTAGACTCTTGTCGAAACCAAAGCATGGTTATTAAGACTAACAGTGATCATAATCTGAGTGAAACCATGATTAAGCCTTAAGTTCATTAACTAGAACATGTTTCTTAGCATTTTAACCCCTCAAACCCGTGGCTACATGTTTGGTTCTAAGGTACCAAACTCACAAACACAACTACTCACACATGTTTATACAAAACAACATGCTTATAAATAGAAACAAGAACATACTTAAGCATAAATATGAACAAAAGGAAGAGTTAAGGGAGAAGAAAGCTTATCACATTATTCTAATGTAATACACTTCCACACACATGCACACATTATTACATAAGTCCAAACTGAAAAGTAAATAAAATGGTTTTTAATCTAAATATCCTAACAACTACTCAAAGATGTCTCTCACAAGTGTCTTCCATGATCACAAGATGTTAAATCCCAAGTGCAATGATCCCCCCACATGTTTGCCATCAATTTTAGCAAGTGGCTCACCTAACTTCTGTCACTGTCCTGTCTTTGGCGTACGCCAAGGGTACGTTTGGTAATAAGGCTTGGACGGGACTGGACAAAGTTTTTTTGTCCAAGCCTATGTTTGGCACCAGAAATGGACAGGACAAAATTGAATCCTTGTCCAAGCCCACTCCTAATCTCTTGTCCCACCTATTTCCATAGGACAAAATTTTTTGTCCAAGGACAGAAATCTCTTATGGCATGTTTTTACCATGTTACCTTATATTATTTCTTTTTTCTTATTTGTTATCATATTTAACTCAATCATTAATAATCATTTTCTCTACTATAAATTTTTAGATCTTATATACAATTTTTTTAATTGGGATTCATTTAAATTTTCTATATTTCATATTTTAGATATAAATCCATATAAAAATATGAAAGTGGTTAATCTATATATTTGATCAACACATACATATTTACAATGATATTATTTTAGTGAGTCACTCAAATAAATAAATTTAACATACTCATTTGTTATATAATGTACATGCATGAATAATTTTTAATAATATTTTATCTTTACAAAAACATATTTGTTTAATTATGTGATATCATATTAAAAATATTTATAATGTAATTAACATGATCTAAATTCATAAGGATTATTTTTGAATATTAAGTTTTAATTCTGATTTTTTATTCAAAGATTTTATTTCTATGATATAACATTATTGTTAATGTAATGATTGATTTTACTCAGTTTAATGAATATTATCTGCTGTTATCATGAAGAATATTTTTGTCTTTAACAAAATTTTAGATTAAATTATTATACATATACAATTGAGAAATAGATAAAATATTTAATCATGTAATGAAATAACCAAACATAGGACAGTACAGCTAGAACAAGTAGTTCTGTCCAGTACTGTTCTGTCATGTCCAGAAGTCATACCAAATGCACCCCAATTGTACTTGGCGTACGCCAAGTCTTTGGTTGTGCTTCGTTGGCGTGCGCCAGAAGCCATTGGCATGTGCTATTCTTGCATTTTGGACCTTTTAAACTCAGAATATGAAGACACCTGTCGAGACAATGTTGTAGCCCTGGATGTCTTCTTTCAATGCCGCTGACGGCACCTCAATCTGACTTTGTATGCGGAAGTTATGAATTTTCTCGTACAAGAGGTCTGGCCCGATGAACTACATGGTTAGCCTCGGAAATAATTGGTGCATTTGGTTTGTCAATGCCATGTTGCTCGCAATCTTGTGATCTTGATCGTGCATTATTAAATCATCGTCCATGAAACTCCTAAACATAAATAAAACATAAGAAAAACGAAAGATCAAGACAAAAGAACAAAATGTGCAAATGCAAGAATAAGGCAAGAAAACACACCTAAAACAATAAAAACAACACTAAACTTATACTAAAATGTACACAAGTAATAAGTGTTTTTGACACTTATCACTTTTTGGTAGGATTTTATAGCTAAAAGATGAACTTCTTCTAGGTCAAGGTGCCTAGAAACATCTTCAAATATTATCAGGTGATCAGAGTGAGTAAGGTTCATCTTCATCTATTTCCAGCTCGCAAGCAAGGAATGGATGAAAGCCTAAATTTTTTGCTCATTACTGAGAACATGATCGGCCACAGCTAGATCATTAATTATTTTCAACATCATCCTCAAGTATTTCCTCATTAAAACTTCATGATACTTTTTGAATATGTCAAATCTTATAGTCAAAGCACGAAGTTTTAATACAAAAAGTTTTACAATTTCAACTTGAGGGCATCCCGTAACTCTTTTACGTTATCATAAACATAAAATTACCGAGTGATGTCATTCATCATCGATTTAACAAAATTAACCTAGCAACAAAGTTCTTTTTCTTCAAAATAGTATATGCTTCTTTATCTTGCCTATGTTGTATAGTGGTGTTTTCTTCAGGCTGTATCATAATCACATGTATATGCTCAAGAACCTCTTATTCTTAGAGCATGTACTGAGTTTTCATGCTCTAATTATCGTAGTTATCACTGTTGAGTTTTAGTTCATGGTTCAACTCAGCTATGATAGTCCTAGAAGCTAATGACATTTTTATAAGAATTTTTAATATAAGAACACATTAGGAATTTAATTTATCAATATGAAACAGTTTACTAAATTTTCACAACTTTAATGACACAAAGTTTTTGATTAATTTTAAAATCAAAGTGGGTCGAGGATATGCATCCAATTATCATTTAAGAATCAATCTCCAACTTTGATCCTTTAATATTTATTTATGGTAAACCCAAGTGGATATAATCAAACAAACACCTTTTATATAATCACAAAGCAAACTTTTTGTACATATTGAGTTTGTAGAGAACAGTAAAAAACTCAAAGAATGCATAAAAACTTATAGTAGAAAACTATCCACCAAAAACAACAGATGTATATGGAAATTACTAGATCCACCTACACACATCACACCTGGATCGGGTATCTAGGTGATCCAGGAGGATCTAGATCCATTTCTGGATCTGACTCATTCGATGATGACTCTGTGGGATAAACTCCGAGCACACTATAGTTAGACTCTCAAGTTCATAATAAAAACTAGGATTGAATCCAAAATCTAGATAAACAAAAGGGCAAATTACCTCATAGTCCATAGTCTTAACTACAATCTTCTCTCGAGTCTCTGTTTTTTGAAATTTTTTTAGCCATCCCTATATTTTAAAACAATATTGGTCTTGGGTCCTTGGTTGACTTCAGCATCTATTTTTTTTTATTTTTTTGTCATGTGAAATGACTATTTTATCCTTCACGAAATGACCAATTTCATCTTATTTTTATCTTTTTGTGAAAGGTAAAATATCATTTCACATGACAAAAAAATGAAAAAATGGGTGCTGAAGTCAACCAGGGACCTGGGGCCAATATTTTTTCAAAATATAGAGACGGATAAATCATTTATGAGAAATGATGGACTCGATAGGAGAATTTGACGAAGATCAGATACTAAGGGATAATTTGTCCTAAACAAAATTAAAGGAAACACATAAGTGTGTTCCTTAACAAGGTACTAGTTAATTTTTAGACCGCTTCTCAGTTTCAACACATGAGGGCAAAGCATCTCCCTCAGGAGGCCTCTCTACTTGAGGTGGTACACCAGTCCAACAAGTGTAGTCTTGTGGGTGAAAACTTTCGGGTAAAAAATGCACAAGTCTTTTTGAATCTTTAGGGTAGCTAACAAATCTAAAAAATATTGAGGGCCAATCTTTTTCGAAATTGTAAACAACACCCAAATTGTCTCCTACATTTCTCGATGCACTGCTTCTATGTACTCAGCAATTATGTATATATCATCCTTAGGCAGTCGCAGTAGTAAAAGTCTGTTCAAAATTTGTTGTCAAAGAGAGGTAGGGTCAAAGTTTGGATATTTTTGTGCCATCTTATCTAGTAATCAATGTAAGATAAGTTTAGGTTAAACCTCATTTCTCCCAAAATAAGATTAAAAATCACATTTTCCAATCTCTAGATGAACTACCGTTAGATTAGACTATATGATTTTTGGGTATATCTAGCACATTTTGGAACTTATTCAAAAAATTTCATAGGTTTACTAATTTTTCAATGGACCTATTTGAAAAAATTATTTTTTTTCAATCTTTAATTTGAAATTTAATTGAATAGAACTAATTTATTCAATTAGAATAAGAAAATCCTTCTTAATTTTGACTTAAGTTAAAATAAATCAAAAAACGAGGATTAATCGAACTAAAATCACACTAACTAGACCAGTTTTTTATGCAAATCAGATCATGAAAAAATCAAATAAAAAACCAGGCAAATCAGACTAGTTTTCAATCTAATCAAACTGGAGTATAAATATAAATATTATCTCGAAAAAATCAAAAAATTTACCATTTTTCCCCGTGTAGAAATTCCTAGAATTCTCTCCCCGATTTTGTCTCTTCTTAAATGGGAAAATCCTTTTGTGCCTCCTCCTACGACAGCTGGCAAATGGTAGCAAGTTAGCCTGTATCGCCAATCAGGATAGACTCATCGTGGTCTCGTGGTCATGACCGTACATGGCGTACAAGCCGTCGTACCTCTGTTCGCATTTTTTGTAGTCTTCTCTCTTTTGCTGCCTTCAATCTCTAACTCTAGGATATTGGGCTGCTGGTAGAAGAATTTGGCAAAAAACTTGACGACAAGTCATTGGGGACTCGTTAGAGGTCATATCCTATTCAGTTATAGGTTAGTAAATGGCCAGAGTTGGCTAGAATTAAAGAAAGAAGATTTGGGCAAAACATTGCCTAATTAGGGTTCCTAGGATTGACTTAAATGATAAAACTTTAGTTTTATCCTGGAAGTTTCTCAAAATTTCAGCGAAGTATGTGACACGCAGGTGTCACATAAGTAATAAATTTTAATTTGGTACCTTAAGGTTTTGCGCATTTTGTGAATTTAGTCCACTTAGTTGGACAAATTTCAATTTAACATCATAATTTTAAATTGAATTACAATTTAGTACTAAAATATTGTAATTTCTGATTAAATCACAATTAGTATGATTTTTAAGCCAAAATAGTACATAGTTATTTGATTTAAAACATCTTATTAACATTAAATCATGGAAACAACCATGCTCTAATACCAATTTGTAATTGGTTCGTAATGAACATGTAATTATGTACTAATCGCATTTAAGTAAGCAACTAATACATTAATTAAACAACACTTACTTGTTAAAATGAGTGTTCATGCATACCTAGTATGACTTTCATAAGTCATTGGTCGAATCGTAATCACGATCTAACAAATATACGATCAGATTTTCACGACTATCCTTAATTGTGAATTTAATGAAAATTTTTAGAACTGATCTGAAATTTTTGTTTCTGAGTGTTCATTTGTAGGAAAACTTCCAAATTAGTTTTGCCAAATTTTCTCCTTTTATAGAGAAATCCTGACGATGAGAGGCTGCTACGTGGCACGACATACCCGCATGTCTGCCACATGGCAGCCTGGCGTGCTACCATGTGGTGCCGTCATTTTCGGAGAAAACTGCGTCAATGCCATGTCAGCGCCTACGTCTGATCTGACGTCGGTATTATGTCAATGATGACAATTTCGTTGACCAGCTTGTGGACCCAGGCCCGGGCCCAAATTCGCACAGTGATGATTATGAGTTGGTGAGTTGGGCCAAAGTCCAACAAAAATAATAATTTTTATCCGAACTTTAAAACTAAGCATTTTATTCATGTAAGTCTTAGGCGAGTCTTGCCTATTGTCATTCCTAATCTTGGGGTTACTCATGATCCAAAAGACTCTTTAGCTTGAGAAAAAATGAATGAAAAAAAAAATTCCTAACAAAATTAACTCTTGCTGGGTAGGCTTTAATGCGTAACTAAAACAATTAGTTGTCATCCATATCTTTATTCTTAAATTTCACGAGATTTATTGCTAACTATTGAGCAACATGTAAACGAAAGACAACGAAAATGCAATTTATGTTGTAACCCATATTGTTTCCACTTTTGGCTTTAGGTGTTTATTCAGATATAGGTTTGTCTTGGCCTTGGGGGTGCTTTCGATATTCTTTCGGCGTTGTATTTGGATATCACAAATCAGTTTTGTGCGTATGATATATTTTCTCCGGTATTTTAGTATAATCTTTCTCGATAATTTTTTTAAGGTGAATGATTGTTTCCAAACGTATCTCATTATCGATATTGTACGCGCAAACTACAGTCTGCTCTGACATTTAATTAAACCAAACACAAGAGCACATGTTAAGGCCATCACAACCTAAAACAGATCATGTCTTGGACGGGCATTGTTATAAGGAAAAATACAAAAAATTACCTTGTGGTTTCACCGATTCTCACTTGACTACCTTGTGCTTTTTGAACCGTAGAACCGGTCCAAGTTAAGAAAATTTCCGTCACGAACCGGTCCTGATCTCTGGTCCGCGTCTTTTTTGCAAAACGTCGCCGTTTTGTCGCTCGCGTGGAGCAATGCGTGGAAATGAGGTGGCAATGGCAAATTACTAAATTAGTACAAGATTAAATCCGTTGGTTTTTATTAAATCCTAAAACTAACATAGCGGAAAGTCTATTTTGCCCCTGTCCTTTCTCTCCCAAAAAACCCAGTTCCTATCGTCCACTCCCTAATCCCTATCGTCCATCCTCCCTTCCTACACCGAACTCCAGCTCCGGCAACAACAACCTCCGACCCGGCCCTCCAACTCCTCGTCCTCAGCTTTCTCCCCCTTGTTGCGGGGCACTACCTCACCCATTTCCACCTTCGTAAGCTGCTTGTCAGGTTTGAGGCCATCCTTCTCGTCCTCATCTTCCCGAACTGGAGCTTCCCGAGAAAACCACACTCGCACGCAAGAGGGAGGGAGGGAGGGAGTAACCGATTCTGATTCCGATTCTGATTTCGATGAGCTTCGGTGTTCTCGCTCGTTGTTGACTCAGTGATTCGACCACGGGTAACCAATCGTGGAAGAGTAGTCATCGACGGTTACGCTACTCGCTTGACCGATTTCGATTCTGACAAGAAATGGAAATCGCGAGGAGAGAGGCGCTATCGATCAGATCCCTGGTTCTTCACTTGTGGATGATGTGGCATTCTACCGCATTCCGCTTCATCGTCGACTACGCCTCATACCCCCTCCCTTCTATCCTCAGGGTACTTCCACCACCTCCTTTTTTGTGATGTCTCTTTCGCCGATCTTTTTTTTCTCTTTTTTAAATTGATTTCTTTATTTTGTTAGAATTGTTTTATCTAGATGAAGATGATTTTGGTTTTGCGAAATCCATTATGAGGGGAGAAGAGCACAGAGAGAGAAGAAGGGGAGAGAGAGAGAAGAGAAGAAGAGGGGGGGTGGGGTGGGGAGTTAGAAATAATATTAATAAATTTAGTACCAATTTTGTAATTTTGTAAAGGCGAGGTGGCAGTCCACGTGGACAACAAAACGCAGCATTTTGCAAAAAAATTATGAACCGGGTCAATAGACCTCTGATTGACAGAAATTTTTATAACTTGGACCTGTTCTACGGTTCAAAAAGCACAGAGTAGTCACGGTGAAACCACAGGGTACTTTTTTATACTTTTCCCTTGTTATAATTATTAAGTAAACAAAGTAACAAACATAAAAAACTATCAAATATTTTAATCAATAAGGATGTTGTGTAACTTAACAATTTCAAATTCAAGTCATTAAAAACACATTCATGTAAATATTTTTAATAAACAATTTGTTTTTTAAATATATCCAATTTAAAATCAAATTAATTATGAATACTGTATGCCATGAACTACGAAACATACATATAAACACATATTAAAAGGAGCGAGCCCTGGTCAACATAGCAGGACGTCGAGTCGTCGACCGCCAGAGTAGGCAGTCCCACGCTTAGACCATCCACATTCACGCCCCCGTTACAGTGCCTCTCTCTGGGTGCCACATCATCGTGCCCCTGCTCTCAGTTTTCAGGTCACAGTGGTGCCCTCGCTACAGTGCCATGCCCTGGGTACCACGTCAGGTTTTTTGTCAACTCAGTTTTTTTAAAATTTAGCTAACTGTATCAAACTCGAGTATAAATTCACGTTTATTTCAAAAGACTAACTTAAACATCGGAGCAGTAAATTTGCAAAATAAAAATTTTATTAAAATGGAAATATATTACATGAGAATTTTAGAAAAAAATTACATTTAAAAAAACATAAATTGTTCTTACATTAATCTCAAACTAATGTAAAAGTTTAACCGCATTCTCTTATCATCATCTAAGAGGAGCTCGAAAGCTTCAACTGCTAACTTGTATACTTTCTCAGTAATAGCTGATTTGATATTCTCAGGGGCGACGAACTGTCCAACAAGGCAAAAAGCATGCGCAAAAGTATACGACCTTGCAAAGTTGGGCTTGCAACATGGTAGTGTTGGAAGTTCTCATTGTAGGAGTCCATGTGCCATGTCATAATGGACATGTCGTAGACTTTCCTGAGCTTCACAGCTCGAAAATGCTACTCTGCCATCTCCAACATTGACTCGGTCATAATGAAGATAAGATAAGAAAGATAAGAAAGTTGGTGTGAAAAGTTATAAAGAAGGTTGTATCAATTTATAGATTTTTCAAATGAATTTGGACCACAAATTTTTTTAAACAAATTTGGAACACACACATTTTTTTATCCAAAAAATCTCGTTATTTGGATTCAAAAAATTGTATAAAATTACCAAAAAATAATTAAAAAATTTTAATTGAACAGAAAAGTCAAAAATAGTAAAATTAATTTTTAGATTTTTTTCCATTTTTAGATTTTTTTTATTTAAAATAAATAAATAAATTAATTAAAATACTGACCTGGGCGACGTGGCCCAATCAGAGAGGGGCACGTCGCCTGGGGCGCGAGGCGATGCTCGGGGCGAGGAACGACGCGCGCGGCACGCCCAATGGCCCCGTATTGGGTGTGCTGCCACGTGGCGCCCTGAAGACGCATGGCCCCCACTACGGGTGGTCTTAGAGAAAGAGTATAAAGTGATTAGGCACTTGCCCTAAATTTGACTAACAATTTTTTACACCCAACTTTTTGACTATATTTTAATGAATTATTTTCTGATTTTTTTTTTAATGATATCTGGGAGTATTTTTATACGTCCAAGTATCAATCAAAGATAGCATGTCAATCAATTGACGATTTTTCAACCAAATAGTACGGCTGCACAAACACCATAAACTAAGGATAATCATTTTCCAAGTTCTTTTCTAACCTATAGTTGGTTAAAGAATACTCCAACCAAAGTTTACTTCCAACTTTTTGTCCCGTCAATTTAGTTAGCCATAAAATTTTGCCCAGTGACCGACATTTAGTGTCATGTTATAACACCATTTCTTGATGGGGTTACACCATATTACCGTCACCAAAATCGTAACACTAGCTTGAGTGGATCGAGAACCAAAGGCTCGCCCAAAAAAAAAAAATCGAGGGCCAAAGTAATGGTGGCTTCAGAAGTGAGATTTTTTTTGGGGGGCAAAGAAAATACGTTCCTTGTCCCACTAGAAATTGGTTAAATTGTTCTCATATACAAATAAAAAATTTACACAAGATCCCAAATCCTACTCGACTCTTAACTCTAGCCATATTCTTCAACATGCTCAAGACTCCGGAATGATAAACAATAGCGTTCTCGACCAAGGCTACCTGAGATTTAGCTTGCCGGATTCCGGTAGTTGTTTGGAACATAGCGCAAATAAGGCTGAACCAGTTATCTTTTTTTTTTTTTTCTTTTTGCGGGGAAACCAGTTATCATTTTTTTGAATAAGAACCAGTTGTCAACTAAAACAACTCATCAGCAAACAAGTCAACTAGACAACTCATTAGAGAAGTAACGAAGAGCCAAGTATTGAACCCCTAACACGAAGACCAGAATTTTTTTACCGAGTTACAGTTACACTACATCTATTTTGCAACTGGGGAAAATAATTTCCCAAGATTGACGGGTAAATGTTCTAGCATTTTGCTTCGTGAATATGAACTGGCATGCAAAATAAGATTTCGTTGAAGCAAACACAGAGGGATCGATAATGGTGGCCGCCAGCGGCACAAAGTGCAGCGACAACCCACCTAGTATCAGCCATCGAGTGCACCAAGTGCTTTCATGTCTTCTAGAAATGCAGTATATGAGTCATCAATACTCTGGGTCTTCTGCGAAACAGGCAAGCTAGCCTTCTCTGGCTTGGAAATAAAAGGAGCTGTGGGCTTTGTGGCCACTCCACCTGCTGCAGGAGTAGATTTCGGCTTTGGTTTTGCAGCAGCCGTCTCTCTTCTCACCCTGACTGAGGCAGGAACCTGGAGAAGACCACAACACACACTAACAAAATTAATAATATATGAAGTTAAGGCTTCTATTCAAGCCGAAAAAAGTTGACAAGTTGATCTGTAATGGTCCGGGCTAGGCAACATTGCACAGGTGTTCTCCAGACAAACTCATAATATTCAACAGATACTATTCTTACTTGGCAATGGTATGGTTCCACTACAAGGATCATTGTCCTTGATTACCCAACCAATACTTTATTGGACAACATGCCCAATAAAGAGCCTCCCCGGTAACAAGGTTTCATCCGGAAGGCGTCGGAAATCAGTGAACGGATTATTTATGTTATTGCATAGGGGTGAGTTGATGCAAAACTTTAGACAAAAGTCAGATCAGTTGACACTTGAGATCTCAAAACGAAGAAGTGCATTTTCTATATAGAAAAAGCAACGGAAAACATACCATAGATGTAAGCTCAGGATTATGCTGAGCTAGTGGCCTCTTGACAACAGTTGATGCTGCAGATTTAACATATGATGGTTTCTGAGGAAACGGGGCCCTATATCCGGCATCATCCATCAACAATGGAGGGGGCCCAGGAGGCAGGGGTGGCCTGAACATTGTGGGAGGTCCAGCGGGCAGACCATATGGTGGCATTGGAAATAGAGGGGCCATTGTTCCAGGAACAGCCTTTGATCCAGGATGCCCAGGAGCAGCTAATGGAGGTCGCATATTAGGTGGAGGTGGGGGAGGAGGAAAACGTGATATTCCTGGGGGTAAGAAATCAGGCTGTAAAGTCTGAAGCGACGAAGGACCAGGCGCTGGAGGTTGTTGTCTTGGAGGAGGAGGGGGAAGAGTCTTCATGTCGTCCATATTTAGTTGTGGAACATTTGTATCTGGTGCAGCATCTTCTTCTGACCTGTTACTTGGTAATCTCACATGGATCCCCGGTGGTGGAGGCTGCAAAGAAGCAAAACAGGTACCTAATTGGTAAATTAAAAGATATAATCAACTCATCTCCTGGAAAAAATCTAACCTGAACTGTTTCCTTGGAAGATAGCTCATTAGGCAGAGTCGATGAATTTCTCTCATTTTCACCTTCAGCAAGTCCCGGTGGAGGAGGCTGGACAGAATGCTGAAGTGGTGGAGGTGGTGGGAGTATGGTATGAATAGGAACTTGGTCTTTGGGTGGGGGACCAGGAGGAGGAGGAGGTGGAGGCAGTGAGACACCCATTGAAGCTGGGTTTGGCGGCATAGGGGGCGGAGGGGGAAGCGGAAGAGAAGCAGGAATAACAGAACCATCACCCAAAGCATTTTCTGGCAAAGGAGGAGGTGGGGGTGGAGGAACAGCTAAAGCATCATCATCAGGCTCTGTCATTGAAGAAGATGCTCCTGCACCTGAGGAATCGTCAGGCAAGGGAATACGTGGACCTGCATATCAACATTAGAAAGTTGCGTCAGAGATATACTACAACTACAGGTTTGACACATTGAAGCTGCAAACTGAGGAACAGACCTATGGAAGATTTGTACATCGGAGGTTTCCCAGGTGGAGGGGCACCAGTGGGATTAAGTGTAGGATGATAGTATACTGAGTCCTGGAGATAAGTTTAGTAAATGTCAGCATCACAGGAAAGAGAGCATAAATAAGACCCAAATAAACACTAAGAACGGATGTTACTTCAGGCAGTGGATGCTTGGCTCGCTCTTCATCTTCTGTAGACGTCCTCCTTGGAAGACCCAAATGGCTGCAATGTAATAAACCATAGTTAGTCCGACTGTGTATATTTACCAGCTGCTGAAAGAAAACGAACTGAATGTGAGCCCCATCACCTGAACATAACCGGGGCTTCACCTTTTTCCTTCATTTTGTCTTCATACTCCTGATCCACAAAATACTAGTTACCAGCACATTTCGTAAAACTTATACCATTCAACAGACATAAGGACATTGACGATATGTAAATATTGTGCATTAGGCACTCAATATGAACATAATTAACCTTTTCCATTCCATGGTTACTTCAAAATGAGAACGTATCAAGCACTATAGTATGCTCCCTCATTAGCTCTTTCTTTAAAAAAAAAACTCTCAGGACTTTAAATTTTTATGGTAATCTTTTTCGGGTTTTTTTACATTCTACACCTAGCTGACTCTACCCTGGTCCTGCGTCTGTTAATCATTCTTATCAGATACTGTTGCACCATCAAACTCTTCTGCACGAAAAGCTCCAATCATCTCTAATCAGAGCTAAATGTGCAATCTGTTTCATCATAATATGCAAGCAGTTTAATCTAAACTTCTTAACGTTTAAACTGAATATCCTTTGTTTTACCTATTGAAACTCTAATTTCTCCACAAGCTTGCACTGACTGGCTCCTTCAAAATACATGAGTGCAACTAAACACATAATATTATTGGAAGTTATGTTATTCTGGTACGTCTTAAAAGTTTAAACCCAAATATACCTAGGGTAGATTTTAGCATGAAAGAGAAAAATTCCAAGATGATGGAATGAAAATATAAAATGCAATTACCTTTCTTTTCTTCATGACAAGGCTAAGGGTATCCTCAAGTTGCCTCTTCTTGTGTTTCCGTGCTTTGTCCAAGGCTCCATCAGCCTCTGTGGACAAATTACACCAGAAATGTAACACTACAATGGAATGACAAAATAGGATGGGTACAGTGACTTGATGAGTAGCACCATCAAGACCACTTACCATACAGAGCAAGGGGAGTAGTAACATTCCACAAAAATGATCATTGATTGATTGAGTGGTAAGTTTAAGCACATACATAATACAAGGTACAGAAAAGCACGGAAAACTCTCACAAGCAAAAATTGAACATCCATAACATGCTCTGATATATGAGTTCAAAGCTTTTCATCAAATAAACCAGATTCCTGGGACGCTGTACCAAACACTAAAAGCTCAGCTCAAAGTTCCCACACTTGTCTCGACTCTGCCCAACAAATAGATCATAAAATAGCAACACTATGACAACATTACCATCGAAACACTCTCTAATACTCCCCAACATATATGCATCAAACCAACCTCCAGAACAAATGGAAAAATAAAAATTTATCCACAGAAGCAAACACAAAATATGCAAAACATAGATAGACAAAAATAAGCAAGGACAAACAAAGAAAATGAACACAGGCAAGCATAAACATACTTCGGCCTGTAGTCTCCTCTCCTCCAAAACATGCTTCATTGGTTTCTTTGAGATTAAAACCAACTCAAAGCATTCTTAGTCTCAAAATCTACATCCACAAATGGATATCTAAGCTGTATCACCAGGGTAACAAACTCAGCACAAACACCATATAATCTCAACTGATCATATCGCAAACACAAGGACTCGGCAATTACCAAAAACTTACATCACAAATTCTTTGAAGTTGTACGCGAACAGGGTCAGCTTATTCAAATATAACAGATACCAGAAACAATTTTATTCGCCAAATTATTTTTAAGACATCTTAAAAGCAACCAAGCAACTTACTCATAACTTCAAGCTTCTGAATCTGATCCTTGATAACATCGGGATCCTTCTTCAAGATGCCCACCTCCCTCACCTTCTTCCGTTCTTTCTTGTTCTGGTCAACACAGAAGCAAAACAAAGTCAAAATGACATACCCACAGGAATTTGCGACCCCGAAGCAAATCCGAACCCAAACACCTCCCACCCCAATCACAGATAGAATCAACCGAAGCACAAAAATGGGGAGCATTCCTCGGTTCAAGCCACCACCAACAGGACACCCGGACTTGGACGAAAGAGGAAAAAAATCTACGGAAACCCTATCTAACCGTTATAAACCCTAAATTCCCAATACCGAAACCGACCAAAAACTAGTTGATTCAAGGGGAAACCAGCTAAATCAGACACTAGCAAACAACAATCAGGGAAGAGATGGAAGTTGAATATAAATAATTAATAATAAATAAAGAATAGGAAAATGAGTACCCGTTTCAATTCCTTCTTACGAAGCTCCTTACGGTAGGCATCCGTAGGGTTCATGACCTTCCCTCCTTTCGTCGTCTTCACCATCCTTTCCCCTTCCCTACCTTCCTCTCTCCCTCTCTCTCTCTCTCTCCCTCTCTCGTTAGATACTAATAATAATAATAATAATAATAATAATAATAATAATAAAAGATCAAATCAATAATAATCGACGAGCTTCTTTCTCCTAAACGGCGACGTTTCTCCTATATCATATACCTCTCTCTCTCTCTCTGTTCGTTTATCTTCTTCCTATTCGTATTTCCCCTTTTCTTTGTTTTTCGATAAGTATAACCCTTTCTTATGAATTATGAATTATGAATTATGATCGATCGATCACCAATGGACCGGGACGCCAATAGATGGGCTTTGCAACAATATGGACTTCATTTCAAATCCAGTAACTTTGTGTCTGGTATGGGCTTCAACTATATCTAACTTGATTTCAATTCTCGAGTAATCTTAAACTAATTAAATAGGAAAATTTTATTTTACTACTTCGTGGTATTACGGTTTTGCATTTGATTACTTTGTAGTTTAAATGCATAATTTCAATGCATAATATGTGTGTAGGGAACAAGAAGACGATGAAAAATGAAGAGGATGAAAAATTAATGCGGAAAATTGAGAGGGAAGGAGAGGAGAGCGGGAGAGATTTTTATTTTTAATTATTTTTTACAAGGGAGTTGTGTCTTTTTACTTGTATCTTCGTCGATAAATTTTCAATACCAGAGACACGAACTTTAAATGCAATTTTTTTTTCGAAAATGTAGGTAGGTTATCGAAAATAATAATAATTAAATCAGGCTAGCTACGGTGCCTGTGTCTTCTAGTATATATGGATTTATACAGCAACTTGATCACGGCAGCTCTTGTACTCTGTAACTTGGACTGTTTACTGTAATGGATAATACATTTTATCTCAAAAAAATAAAATAAATTAAACCAAGTGTTTCGTTACAATATCAGAACTTAACGAAATTTACTCAAAAAAATATAATTGATGAAACTAGTCCGCCAACGCCCGACAATGAACAAAATAAAATTACCGCAATTGCATTCAGTTCCATAACAGGTATCACCCTCACTGGTGGACTTTTTTTTTTACAATCTAACATCAGTGCGTATACAAAGACAATAATTGTATAAGACCTGCGTAATTTTAAACAAAACACTAATAGCCAACAAGCTAAATAAAAAAATGACGAAAATTTCAAAAAATACAACCGAGATTTTGATTCAGTCTTGTAGTCTATTTTTCTTTGAGGCTCGTCACTTAAGTTGGTTGACCGTTGACCACTCAATGTAATGCCGTGACCTTGATCTTTGATTCTCTTGCAGGACGTAGAAGTCTTACAAGAATGACGCTGTTGTAGAAACTTCTTGTCCGAAAGAACAGTACCAGTGCAGCAAGGGACCCCAGGAAGGTAGCCGCTGCCATGATCATGAACGACAAGAAGAAGCAGCGAGTTCCGGTGCACGTATCTTTGCCTGCAGAAGCCTCTTTATCGTAAATGTAACTGATGATTCTCACCGAGAATATGTAAGACCCGACAGGATTCGCGACGGTGATCGTGTTGAATATGGTGCCCATGTGTCGGACGCCGAATATTTCAGAAGCAATCGTAGGCATCAGTGACCACTGTGAGCCGTAGAAAACGCCTACGAGCAATGAACCGATGTAGAGGGCACCAGGCAACCCAGAGGCTATGACGATATGGCCGATGCTCATGCCTGCGAGGGTTATGGCCATAAACAACGGCCTCGGCCATCTTCTCGAACGTAGGAAGTAGTCAGTTGTAAATCCAGCGCCAAACCGACCAAAGAAGTTCCAAATGCTCAACAGAGAAACAACAGTATTAGTCTCCAAGGTCGTGTAACCGAGAGACCCTCCTAACTGGCTCATGTTGTTTATCGTGGCAAGTCCCGAGCCCATACCACAAGCCATTGCAAAGAACAAAATCCAGAAGTCTAGTGTTTGCATTGCTTGTATAAGATTAAGATTCCACTCTTCAACCTCAGGCGTATCTGCATCATCTTCGTTAGCATCAGGCAGAGGATGATACTCAGCTGAACCGCCTCTCCCAAGCATATCGGACTCATCACATCGCTCTGCCCTGGCCCTGATGACAACAACCAGCGGTGCTACAATCAATAGTCCTATGAGCAGGACTAGCGTAATAATGCGCACTACCAATTGGAAGTTGAGAACCTTCTGCAGAATGATGACGACCATAAGGTACACAGCGACAGTCACCGAAATCAGCGAGAAGTTGTCCAGGTACTTTTTCTCGTCAGCCGCATCATCGTTGTAGACTCTAACAAACCACATTAGTAACAGAGGGTTGATTGAAGTTAAGAGAGAGAGCATCAAAAGGAATGCAGTAGGCTGTCCTTCAAACATGGTTTCGTATGCTTGAATCATAATAGCGCCGCTCAAACCAAGAAATCCCTATGAAAAAGTGAAATGAACAATAGCGCAAAAGTTAACTGCAACCAAATTTTCAACAATTCCAGGAAAAATCTAGACAACAAACTGGCAAAGAACACCACTTGATCATGCATATGAAACGAGTCAGTATAGTTCATTATCATTACTGTAAGATAAGCTAACAGCAGATAAACAAGCGCTAATTTGCTCCAGGGTTTGCAAATTAACAAGTTCCAATGCGAAATGAGGACTGCATCAACTGTTTCCACATTCCAATGCGAGCATTTTTACAGTGTGGGGTTGTCCTCACTCACACGCATCCTGGAAACTATCTGGGCCAAACACGTTTAACCTTTACACCTTGCTAGTATGGATACTCCAAATCAATAAATACGAAATTATTAATATTAACAAAAGCATGTACCTTCATAATGCCGACGGCGGTGCCACTGTACCCAGTGAAGTTCCTAACCGCCGTGACCACGTCAGCGGTATTGAAGAAAGTCTGCCCGTGAGCCGCAACGATCATGAACAGGCACATCACCGCGATGGGCGGCCGGGGGATCAACCCGCTCACGGCGGCCCACATCATGAAGTACCCGGCGAACCCCTGCGCCGCGCCAGCCAGGTGGACCACCCACGGGCCGCCGCGCCGCCTCCGTGGAGCATCTCCGGCAGCGTAGGTGTAGAGGAGGCCGGAGAGGACGCCGGTGTTGGCGCCGATGTCCTTGAAGACGGAGACGATGTCGAGCGTTGACTGATCGTAGCCCTGCGTTGACTTGAGGGTGGAGGAGTAGACGGAGAAGGTGTAGAGGGAGCCGCTGGTGCACTGTATCCATATGCTCGCCGCCGTAGAGAACCACTTGGTGTTAACCTCCGCGGTGGGCGCCCACCGCCTCATATTGGGACAATCCAATTATAGTTCGTTGCTATTAGCTAGCGGTGTAAGATGACGCCTTGGGAGGTGTCCAACAGTGTTAGGTGAGCCGTTTCGTATTTTGTTACATTTAGCCACGTGTCTCCATTATTGAACTCCACAAAAGAGAATGGATTGAGTATCTATTTTTTTTAATCGGATAGTGACATATTTTAAATATAATTTTTATGACAATGTGAATTATTATATTTTTATTTTAGTGAGAATATTTTTTTTTTGTGCTGATACTTGTGAATATTTTGATTTTGATCCTATGATTTTTTTTAGGGAAAAGAACCTTTTAGTACCATGTGGTATGCCAAAAAATCACTTTAGTCTGTGATAAAGAATTTTTAATTCGGGTCATACCTCACCGATTTTCCATCACTTTGATCCCAAAATTATGATATTGCCCTCCCTCAATCAGAACCTAACCACACCTAATTCAACCCGACCGAACCCACATCCAATTCAACCCAATAAAGCGTAGAAAATAGGATGTAAATTGAGCTAAAATTTTGCAAGAAGCATCATAAAAATACACCTGATTTACGAAAATAATTTCAGGAATTTTAGAGGTCCATATATATTTTTTTATTTTCCGATGCGCTAAAAATTCATAAAATTGTATAAAATAGAAAATGCGACCAATTTAGTTAAAACTTGTCCCAAGAAACCTTAAGAATCTCCAATAAAGTTAGGAACCAAAATGCATCTCTCGGACAAGTTTTAACTCAATTGTACACATTTTCTATTTTATATAATTTTACAATTTTTCAGGGCATTAGAAAATAAAAAAGTACTTCCGGGCCTCTAAAATTCCTAAAATGTTTTTCTAAAATCAGGTGTATTTTTAAGATGCTTGTTGCAAAATTTCAGCTCAATCCGAGTTATATCCTATTTTCTACGCCCTACTGAGTTGAATTGGATGTGGGTTCGGTCGGGTTGAGTTAGGTTTGGTTAGGTTCTGATTGAGGGAAAGGCAGTATCGTAATTTTGGGACCAAAGTGATGGAAAATTGGTGAGGTATGACTCGAATGAAGGGTTCTTTACCACAAGTACTAAAGTGATGTTTGGCCAAACCACAGAGTACTAATGGAGTACTTTCCCTTTTTTATTTTAGCAAAAAAATGTTTTGCATTCATATTTTCATATTTTTATTTTTTTGTGCAAATAACTAATTTTTCATGCAGTACTGGTCAGTGTGAAGAATCTTGGGCGAACTGCGATGCGTTTTTCATACGATAATGACATTTTTTTCATGCAAATATAACATGTGAATTAACATATTTTATTTTTATTTTTGTGAGAATAATATTTTTATGACATATTGGCGTTTGCGATTCTTTTCACTTTCTTCCTATAGTTTTTGATTTTTGCAAAAAATCTCGACATGTATTTTATTTTTATTATTTGTGACAATAACAATTTTTTTATGTGATTCTAGTGAGTGTGAGATTTTTTTCACTTTACTTTCGTATTTTTTTATTTTTTCACACAAAAAAATATGTTTATAATATTCGAAAAAAATATCATTCTTGACATAATCCAACCCCCCTACAAAATGGCAACTCGGTAAGATAAGAATGAGTCTTGCCTCAGTTTTCGAACGATGATGGGTCGATTCCTATCCATTGCAAAAAATGAAAAAATTTTGCTTTGAAAGTAAATAGAGTCAAATGTCATGTGGAACTCTAAAATTTAAACCAATTTAAGAAAAAATTTTATTGATCTCAACAAAATAAAATATTTAGAATCAAAATTTTTGTTCAACTCTTCTGAAAATATCTTCGTATTACAGTTTTTTTCTTTTGATGATCTATGTTTTTTCTAAAGTTGAATATTCTTAGGTCATAGTTATGAAGAGGTTTCAATAGTTTATTTAATAGTTACAATTTTTTTTAGTAAATCTAAATTTATTTAACACTTAAAATAAGGATGGCTCGAACTTTCTTTTCCATTTATCTAAGGTTAAATCAATTCATCACTTCGGACAAATTAAAGAACACTAAATTTTACATCTGTGTTGTTCGATGCACTTTCTTATACTTCCTGAAACCTATCTTATAAAGTTGAAATTTGCAGACTGGGACAAACAAATATTAATGGCAAACTTTTACCATCATTCTCACCAAAAAAAAAAAATTTACCATCATGTAAAAACAAAGACAAGAATGGTTTGAGTTTTATGTAGTTTAATATATTAGTTTGTTATTTTCTTTCTATTTTGCAGTTAGATTAAACAAATTTCTAATTTAATAAAATTGTACTTCATAAAATTTATGAAATCCGAATGAGAGTTTTATACCCCACAAAATAATAAAAATATTCTTCTACTAAATAACGGAACATTATTTCCTTTTTGATTCTACACATCTTCTTCTTCCGATCATTAACCAAAAAAACAGAAATTCAAATTATATAATAATTAATAAAAACAAATAGAACAATTAACATTTAACAATCCTAAATTTTAAAAAATAAAAAATAAAAAATTACTTTCTCCTATTGTTCATCTTCTTCCGGGACAACGCCGCGACTCACAAGAATGAGGTTGAATTCCCAAAATTAAATTTTAAAAAAAATCACCTACCATCATTATTGTTGGTGTCATTTCTATTTCAATAGGTACTAGTGAAAAGGCATGATGATGCCTGTGGCTTGTATCATTTGATTTTTCACCAAATGATGCATGTCATACTTGAATTTAAAAGACACAAATTTGGTAAACAATTTATAGGTGACCTTTGGTCATGATCATTGAAATTTTTCCTTATTCATGACCTTTGCGAACTTATAAATAGGACTTGTCTTCCTCACTTGTAAATCAGCCCAACAACTCATTGTATAAGTATTCATTAGCAATAGTTCTTCTCTCTTCCTCTCTTAGTCCAAAAGTTTTGGATGTATAATGGTTTGCCCAAAGTTTCGAGATTCGTAGTGCAACGATCTTGAAAATGTGCAATAGTTGTTGTATCTTGGGGACGACTGTCGTAGCCCGTACGTACTAAAATATACGGGACAATCTTGTCTTACGGAGAAAGTATTCAATACTTTCCTCGACTATAACCCGATCCTAATCAAGTGCACCAATCCTGACGACCAATAGTTTTGTTGAGAAATCTTGAATTAAACTCATAAACTCAATTCCCAGAATTGGGTTTCTCTTACTCATGGGCCAACTTCTGTTTCAGCCCAATTGCTCTTTTACAACGGTCTTCCCCTGTTACCATTGTTCCATATTTCAAGGCTCTTCAATTCTTTCTCCTCTCCATGAAGATTGCTCGCCTTCCACTACTATAGCTCATCTCATTATTTCCTTCATTTATTCTTTGTAATCTATTTCCTAGGAAGAGTTTGTATATATACTTGTACCCTTGTAATTCATCTCTTACGATTGAATAAGAAGTTTATATTCCTTCCTCAAATTTACAAGTTATATATCAGAATCAGAGAACCAGATAAAACTAAATCCACCATCGTCGTTCATCCACTTCTACACTAACGGAGACCTAATTCATCACTTCGGTTCTTCTTTCCCATCTGCAACAAATCGATTTTGGGGTTGAAACTTGACTTATCTCCTTGTTAAGATTAACAACTGCTATTCAGAGAGAGAGGGAAGGACAAGAAATTAATCGAGGTTAGCTATTGCAATGGAGACTATTGTCGGAGGTTAGAGAAAAGAGGCGGCCTCCACCGTAGGGTCTTTAGTCTGAGAACAAGAATGCGCTCTAGGAGCTTCAACCACTGGTGTCACGTTGGAGACATGGAGGGATACGTGACCATCTTTGGTCCAATTGAGAAAAACGAGCTCAACACGTTCTATCCAAGGCCTTGTTCACGTCGTCATCTTCGTCGATCTCGTTCAAGGTCGTTGTCTTCTTGGTAGTGACAACAACAAATATGGAGATGGTGCTTCTCTCTCTCGAAGTTGTCCAAGACCCATGCAGCTCCTAGAGCAAGATGAGGTCATCTGCACTTGTCACAATCGTCGGGGTTGGTTGAGAAAGAAGAAGATTCTTTGTGTTTTTTAGTTTAATGAGATTTTGTTGTCTTTTAAGATAAGGGCATTTGTCTTATTTTACGTAGTCCCTCGCAAAAAAGTCGGACTTTTATTTCAGGGATTTCAAAAATACAATTTTGTTAAACTAGATAAAATTTTATTTTAATTGTGAAACAAATAATAAAAATATGAATATGCCAAATTGTAGGAGATTAAGAATAATTTATCCGGGAAAAGTCACTTTTAGTACCCTGTAGTTTCTGCGAAAATCACTTTAGTACCTTGTGGTTTAAAACCCATCAATCGGGTCATACCTCGCCAATTTTCCATCACTTTGGTCCCAAAATTACGATACTACCCCTCCCTCAATCAGAACCTAAACAAACCCAATTCAACCTGACCGAACCCACATCTAATTCAACCCAATGGGGCGTAAAAAATAGGATATTACTCGGATTGAGCTGAAATTTTACAAGAAGCATTCTAAAAATACACATGATTTACTAAAACAATTTCAAGAATTTTAGAGGTCTGGAAGTATTTTTTTATTTTCTGATGCATTGAAAATATGTAAAATCGTATTAAATAGAAAATACATCTAATTGAGTTGAAACATGTCCCAGGGGAAGCATCTTAAAAATACACATGATTTACAAAACAAAGTTTAGGAATTTTAGAGGCACGGAAGTTTTTTTTTATTTTTCAAAGTGCTAAAACTTCGTAAAATTATATAAAATAGAAAATATATCCAATTAAGTTGAAACTTGTCCCTAGAAACCTTAAGAATCTCTAATAAATTTAGAAACCAAAATGCATCATTGGGACAAGTTTCAACTCAATTGGACGCATTTTCTATTTTATACAATTTTACAAAATTTCAGTACATCAAAAAATAAAAAAATACTTCCGGACCACTAAAATTCCTGAATTTTTTTTTTTGTAAATCATGTATATTTTTAGGATGCTTCTTGTAAAATTTTAGCTCAATCCGAGTCATATCCTATTTTTTACGCCTCATTGGGTTATTGGATGTGGGTTCGGTCGGGTTGAATTGGGTTTGCTTAAGTTTTGATTGAGGGAGGGGTAGTTTCGTAATTTTGGGACCAAAGTGATAGAAAATTGGTGAGGTATGACCCGATTGATGGGTTTTAAACCACAGGGTACTAAAGTGATTTTCGCAGAAATCACAGGGTACTAAAAGTGACTTTTCCCAATTTATCCTTAATTTTACCTTTTCGCTTTTGCCTAACTAAGCAGGACTTAAATATTCAGTCACTTTGGCAGGTTACGCAACACATTTATATGTAGTTAATTCTGGAGTTAAATAAGCTATGATGCCAAAACATATGAATAGACCCCATAACATTAATATTTTGTCTTCGATCACTACTTTGTTATTTTTTATGATTAAATATGTATTACTCCTTAGTAACTCCAATGAAAATTATATTTACATAGTTACAACTCAAATAAAACTAGATGGAAATCTATCTATATAGTGCATACAAGATAAATATTATCTACTTTCAAAGTTACCTAAAATCAAACCCAAAATATAATCCCAACTTGCGCAACAAGAAGCAAAACACCAAAGCAGGTAATCACCATTAGCAGTATCATTACAAACATCAAGGAGGATCAAAAACTAAGGAAAAAAAATGACCTCGAGCAGCAACTCGACATCCAAAGGCCCCCGTCAGACGAAGTTAAAACCTTTGAAACCCAGTATCTATAGGGTTGATATGTCACTTCAAATAGCCTCAGCATCATCATTCACCTCTACCACTTGTGCCTCTATAACACCCCCTTCCGTTAAGCCAACAATAGGAGCCGACAAGCACTCAGACAAGTGTAATTGCTCACCCTCTATAGCAAGCGGAAGCAATGCAACATCCACTAGAATGCAAGAGCCATACCTATCAACTGTATAAACTGAAGATGATCGAAGATAAGTACAAAGGTGGTGTCCAAACGACATGAACTAGAGGTACTCTTGTGGACAACAATAAATCACCAAAAGGAGTAGCAAGCCACTTCAAAAAGGGATGTGCCAAAACTGTAAGAATCATAAAATTAAGGGTTTAAATGTAAAGACCTATTCGACATATAGGTAAAAACATAGGGACCAAAGGAAAAATTGCCTATTTAGGAATTTCTATATAAATAGACCTCCCAAAATCAGTTTAACCTAATTGCCATTCTACCCTAATTGTGAAGGTCAAGACAATCACGTACTCTTACGAGGAGAGAACAAAATCGCCCAACTATCTCAGCACGAAGTGGGTAAGTTGTTCGTACTATTTCCCCTTCTCAGATTCCAGTTGATGATCGGTTGTTCATTTTTTTTAAATAAATACAAAACTATTCTTTTACTACTAGGGTCGAGCAAAAGATCAATTGATGGAGAATGGGACGAATCAGTTCCATAGATAAGAATAGGTAAGTGGGATTTTCGTTTGAGTCTGTCTGAATTGGATTCCGATTCAGGCCTGAACACATACAAATCAAGTTTTGATTGCTCTTAAATTTGAATTCGATTCTAAAATTGAATACGGATTCGTGAATATTGATGTTGATTTCGTTTCTGTTTCTGAAGATGGATTTGATTCTGAAATCAAATCTGAAATTGAGCATTTGATGATTATCATTTCTGAATTAATGTTGATTTTGTTTCTGTTTCTGGAGGGGGATTAAGTTTTGAAATCGAATCTAAAACTATATGTTTGATGGTTATCGTCTCTGAATTGATATGTGATTTCGAGATGTGTTTGCTGGTTCCGTGGTTCCAAATTTGATGTGATTGCTGGGTTCATGTTTCAGATTTGATATGTGAATATGAGTTGGAATCGGATATGTATGTGATAAGGTTTTGGACAAGAACTGTGATATGAACTGCCATGAGTTATGTGATTAGTCAGCTAGGTAGTTGGATAGGAGATTATTCTGTTATAAAAGCTTAGTTAGCTAAGTATAGTTGGCTAGGTTGCTGCTCTGGAGTTATTGTGTTAGTCAGTTAAGTGCTAGTTGGCTACGGAATCTGCTAGAAAACTTGTTATGTGATTGATTTTGATGAAAGTATGTTAAATTGATTCCACTTAGTGAGTTACTCAACTCACACGTATGTTTATCGTATGTGTTTAGATCGTTCGAACGAGGATCAGAGTTAGAGGGAGCCTTCCTCTGCATATCATTATTCGCATGTCATAATTTATGAACTTTGAGTATTTCGATGTAAAGACAATTTTGGGATTTGACATATTTTGGATTTAATTTTGAAATAAAAGTTTGGTGCATAGGGAGATTTAATTCTCGGTGCTTGTCACTTTTGTACTTGGATTGTGACAAATATAATGCCCCATAATTTGACTAACTAGCTCCACTGTACTAACACAGGTCTTTTTGCATACTTTGTCCTCACTCGCACGCACCCTAGGAAACTTCCCAATAGGTCACCCATCCTAATCCTATCTTCGGCCAAATGCATTTAACCTTGAAGTTCTTTCAGGATGTGTGCCTAAAAAGAAGGTGCACCTTGTTGGTATGGATAGTAACAATCAAATCACTTATGCCTTTCACACAGTACATATATGGGGTATCACATTCATCCCTCCTTAAATACGCGATGTCCTTGTCGCGCTAGACACACACAATCTCAGAATCCCTTGCTTGTAGGTGCATTCGATCCCCGAATCACACTGTACAAGCCAAGGTCGCTTTGATACCAAATGGTATCACAGTGGAATCCCATGAATTTGAAGTCAGATGCATCGGGAGGAAGCAGTATAGCTAGAAGACCACGATATGACCTTTTTGAAAAATGGTTTTAGCATATTGCTCCACGATGTCACGTTCTTCACTATATCGAGAGAGATAAGAATCTCTTCCCCTCCTATCACCCAAACCTAGAATCTCAGCATCCGTGATTGACTAGCATTAATCAATGTCGCTCCCTGAGAATGATCGAGCCAATTGTCCAACAACATGATTGGAGGGTGATATTCGCGGACCACCTAGCCCAAGCATGAAGCCACCGGCCCGAGGCAACCCAGGTTCATCATTAAGACAACGCAAGGCGGCATCTTGGGGTCAGCCCTGGGATGGGCGCGTCTAACCCACGTGCCGCCGAGATAAAATTAATGTCGAGCATGGACTCGTGGACGTCGATCTCGCGTTCCAAGTTTACATCACCTTTTTTAATATAATTATGAGTTATGAAAATTAAATTATTATATTTTTTATTTTTGTTAGAATGATATTTTTTGTGCGATGCTAATATTTGTGAATATTTTGACTTTGAACCTATGATTTTTTAATCTAGAAAAAAGTGTTTTACATATAAATTTTCATATTTTTATTTTTTTCGAGAATGACAAATTTTTCATGCGGTACCGGTCAGTGCGAAGAATTTTGGCGAACTGCGATGATATTTTTTTATATGATAATGACATTTTTCTGCAATTATGACATGTGAATTAACATTTTTTTTATCTTTGTGAGAATGTCTTTTTTATGACATATTAGTGTTTATGGTTTTTCTTTTTCACTTTGATCCTATGGTTTTTGAATTTTTGCAAAAAATCTTGACATGAATTTTTTTATATTTTGTGACAATAACAATTTCTTTATGTGATTCTCGCGAGTGTGAGATTTTTTTCACTTTATTTCATTTTTTTTGGATTTTTTGCACACAAAAAAAACACACTTGTAATATCCAAAAAAATATCATTCTTGACATAACCCAATCCCCCTACAAAATGGCAACTCGGTAAGATAAAAATGAGTCTTGTCTCAATTTTCGAACGATGATGCGTCGATTTCTATCCACTGCAAAAATGACAAAATTTTGCTTTGAAAGTAAATAAAGTCAAATACCATCTAGAACCTCGATTTAGACCAATTTACCTAAATTTATTGAAAAACAATTATTGACCTCAACAAAATTAAATATTTAGAATCAGAATTTTTGTTCAACTCTTCTAAACATATCTTCGTATTACAGATTTTTCTTTTGATGATCTATGTTTTTCTAAAGTTGAATATTCTTAGGTCATAGTTATGAAGAGGTTTCAACAGTATATTTAACACTTAACATAATGATGGCTCCAACTTTCTTTTCCGTTTAGCTAAGGCTAAATCAATTCATCACTTGGTTTTGAGTGAGACTATTGAGTCTAGTTAGAGGCTAGTCAAGGAATGTTATGACCCTACTGGGTCGTGACAAGGAATTAGGACAAATTTGAGAACACTAAAATTTTACATTTCTGTTGTTCGATACACTTTCTTAAACTTCCTGGGACGTATCTTATGAAATTTGCACAGTGGGACAATAGAGCACAAACAAATTTTAATGGCAAACTTTTAACATCATGAGAAAACGAAGACAAGAATGGTTTGAGTTTTATGTAGTCTAATATATTAGTTTGTTATTTTTTTTCTATTTTGCTATTAGATCACAAACTTTTTCTAATTTAACAAAATTGTACTTCATAAAATTTATGAAATCCGAATAGAGTTTTTATAGCCCACAAAATAATAAAAATATTCTTCTACTGAAAAACAGAACATTACTTCCTTTTTGTTCCTATTCATCTTGTTCTTCCAATCCTTAACTAAAAAAGCTCAAACTCAAATTATTTAATCACTAATAAAAACTAATAGAACAATCAACATTTAAACAACCCTAAATTTAAAATCATTATAAAAAATTATAATAAAAATTACTTTCTCCTATTGGTTGAATTCCCAAAATTAAATTTAAAAAAAAAACAAATCATCACCTACCATCGTTATTATATCAGAATCAGAGAACAAGATAAAATCAAATCCACCATCGTCGTTCATCCACTTCTACACTAACGGAGACCTAATTCATCACTTTGGTTCTTCTTTCCCATCTGCAACAAATCGATTTTGGGTTGAAACTTGACTTATCTCCTTGTTAAGATTAACCA
Organism: Hypericum perforatum; assembly: GCA_012979155.1. NCBI lineage: Eukaryota > Viridiplantae > Streptophyta > Magnoliopsida > Malpighiales > Hypericaceae > Hypericum > Hypericum perforatum. The sequence continues at coordinate 61,669 of SOPF01021020.1, forward strand.
TTGCTATTCAGAGAAAGAGGGAAGGACAGGAAATTAATCGAGGTTAGCTTTTGCAACGGAGACTGTTGTCGGAGGTTAGAGAAAAGAGGCGGCCTCCACCAGCAGGGTCTTTAGTCTGAGAACAAGAATGTGCTCTAGGAGCTTCAACTACTGGTGTCACGTTGGAGAAGTGGAGGGGATACGTGACCATCTTTGGTCCAATTGAGAAAAACAAGCTCAACACGTTCTATCCAAGGCCTTGTTCACGTCGTCATCTTCGTCGATCTCGTTCAAGGTCGTTGTCTTTTTGGTAGTGACTGTTCGTATATATATGTCCTAGAGACAATTGTAATAAGAATATTATATACGATCATATTCAGTTGTAATATTAATTTGATTAATAATATTTGGCATTACATAAAATGAATATATTGTTTGATTGTTTGCATATACTCATATTTATGTTCCCATGAACTTATGTTGTTATTGAGAATGTGAGATCTCAGATAATAGTAAACATAGTTCTTAAATAGCCCCAATCAATGATCATCGAGAATGGGATATCG
>SOPF01021026.1:0-14139 GCA_012979155.1 Hypericum perforatum
GTAAATTAGATAAATTTTCTTCCAACTGGAATAGTTAAATAGCTCACATCTTAGAATGACCAAAGAAACCATTTGCAGTATACTCATTTTATTCGAGATTGTATCCAATTTCAATAAAACTGCATTAACTATTTATTTAGTTAGTATCGTGAAAAAGTTCATTTGAGCCCCAAAATTTCCATCATATGAAAATCATTTGTGAGAGTCCCCGTATATAGTAGTTTACGTTGGATGGAGGAAAACGAATCAGTGCATATTCAGGGATGAATTGTAAGATTGTCAAAAATAAAGATATAAGATTGTCAAAAATATATTCAAGGTTAAAGTTTTTGTAACTTAACCTACTGTTAACTTTGAATATTTGACAATTTTATATCTCGATTTTAGAAAAATTATAAACTAAAAAATTATAGATATATGTCTCACATTCGTAAAATAATTTGAATCAAACTAATTGAACTTTCAAATAGAAAATTGTGGTTCTCTAGCTAAATTTGGAATTAAATTAGACATTTGCTACATGCTATGTTATTATGACAAACAAAATAGAATGGTTCACGTTAGACGTCGTATTGACAAACTCTACATCCACGTGGACAGACATATGATCAGTCACTTATTCAGGCTGTCTGCGACTCAAAATGTCTAAGAATGTAAATCACAGTGACTAAATTTATAAAAAAAACAACACAATTTTTTCCAAAAAACAAAGTGCCAAACCAAAAACTAATTAAATGTAAATTTTCTTTATTCAGCACAAGTCTCCGTCGTTGTTGGTTAGTAGGTGAGCGACCGCTTTAACTTACTTCCACCTCCAAACAATCAATTTGCCATATTTGGCAGCCAGGTGACATTATGACATGAAATATATTAAATATTATAATAAAATAAAAAGTTCCAATTATAGTGCAGTTTCTTTCAACGAACGATTAATAGAAGACGTGGACTTATACATATATGTATAGCCACATATTGTTCTATTGACTGATTACCAGAGGCCAAACATTTGGTTCTTGAATTTGACAATACGTAAATGAATAGTCCATATTGATCCGAATTATTCAAACGTCTTGAACACTTACCGGTCTTGAACACTTACCGCGCATGACACGGAAGATCAGAAATCGAAAGATTAAGATCTATAATGTCCAAAAAATTAAACTTATAAAATAACGAGAAGTTAAAATTTTTTAGCAATTATAAATTTCATAATTGTATTTTGTAGGAAAAGTAAAATACTGAACATCTGATGTTGAAGTATTATTTTTCTTAGTCAAATAGACGCAGTAAAATACTAGAAATGCGTCTTTTAATTAATTAGAATTGGGCTGGTGCTAAAATAAATCATGCTAATATAACGCTGTAATATGTAGGATGCACTGGATATGCCGATGCACCTTTCAAATTCGAAAAAAAAAATATAATATTTTTTTGAGAACTAAAAGTTATAATAAATAGTCTTGAGTTTGGCAAAAAGATAGTTGTATCCCATACCTGGAAGGAAACTTTTATAGTTTATAGGAAACCAAAACATGGTCGTGAAAATATCCAATTTTGCATTTAAGGCCTAATTTAACCTAAAATTATCTTGAAGTCTTTTGTTTTAATCATAATTCACTGTTTAATCATAATTATAACAAACATCTACTTATCAAGAATAGCCATTATTTTTTTTTAAACTTGTGCCAATTGTTGGGCAAATAGCAGATTTTGTATTTTAGAAATTCCACCGACCAACGATAAAAGTAATTAATAAGTTCTTACGGTAAAGTTGGTTTCTTTTTGTTTTCGGAAATTATTTTTTCTAGGTATACTTTGAGGATACCTATAAGATAAGATAACAAAATTGGAATGAAAAGGCAAACACGTGATCTGGATCTAAGGCTCCAACAACGTGGCTGGATGTTATTGGTCAAGATTCTTGCCGCTGTCACTGTGCATAAATCATGTGACGCATAGCACTTTCGCTCACTTGGAAATGGCGGACTTGTTGGCTGGAAAAAGGCCCACTCCACGAGATAACATGCCACGTGCCACCATGAGATTAAGTTGCACTAAAAGTTTGATGTTACCTGAAGCTTAAAGTAGCAGCATCTTACCACCAAAAAAAAAAAAGTAGCAGCATCTCCTAACTCAGCCACTACCCTTAAGAACTCATTTTCACCGCTATAAAATTCGGAAAATCTCACCTATGTCACTGTATGTAGTTACGATGTCAAAACTTGGTGCCTCATTTTTTTTAGACGTGATGGGTTAATTCTAAAAACCAATACAATCTTGAATTTACTTGCCTAAATTTTTTCTGATGAATTTCCACGCGTTCATGTCATGGGAGTCAGAATAGCCGGACCATATATATGGATAAGTTGTTAATAGTTTTTTCAATATTCATAAAATATGAATATAATACTTTTTTAACCGAATTTAAATCTCATACAAATGTTATCTCTAAATTTTTCCCTGCTTCTAATCCTAAAACAGTATTGTAATCTTGATTAACTAATTTTTAATCACATTTTATGGGAATTTTTTTCAGTGTTAATATTCACGAAAAAATATTAAAATAGTATTTTTTTTTTTAGTTAGTGTCCACATTAATTTATAGTCATGGAAAAAATATGTGACTTAACTCACGAAAGAATATGTGATTTGGTCTCTAGTCATCTCGTCGACGGCAGGTGGGGGAACTCAATCGAGCCAACTCTGATTTTTTATACTTGAAATTAATCAGAATCAACTCTCTAACGTTCTCTTATTGTTTTCGTGCATTTTGGCCATCGACGGAGTGAAAACGAAGGTTTGAACTTTTGATATGACGGAACAGAGGTTCGAACTTTTGATATGCAAAACGGAGAAGACGATGAAAATGGGGAAAGCAGGCATGATGATCCGAGGTTGCTACCAAACGAGCTCATGAGATCATTGTGATTCGATTCCGTCTAGTCTAGATCATTGGTTCGTCGCCATTAAGGCATGATCATAGATGGAGCTTCGTGAAGCTTCAGTGTCGGGGGAGGACGAGGACGACGAGTGAAGGAACAGGATGGAGGACATGTTTGCCGAAAAAGTGACGAGGTCGTGGGGAGGAGGGGGAGGTAGCGAGGGTGAGTTGGGGGAGGGGAAGAAGTCTTCTAACTCCATCCCTTCCTGGAAATGGTGAGCGGTTGTCATAGTTTCCCCATTCGCCTAGGTTCTGATGTCCAAGTCACGGAGTTCCCCCACCCGCTATCCTTGTCTAGGTTCCGGTATCCAAGTCACAAGTTCCATACACCATCATCCTCGTCCAGCTTCTGGTGTCCAAAGTTATAGAGTTTCCCCACTAGCCATCTTCATTCAGGTGACCAGAGACCAAGTCATGGATTTTTTATGAATTGGTCATGAGTTTTTTTATCTCGTGACTCAGTTTCCACGAGTTTTTATTTCATGATTTGATTGTCACAAATAATGTTTCAGTGATTCGATCCAAGTCGAGTGAAAAAGGGCGTCTAATGTGGATACCAATTTGATAATTAAAAAATTGTTGGTCATCGGACAGTATGTACTTGATTAGGATCGGACTATAGTCGAGACAAGTGTTAAATACTTTCTCCATAAGACGAGATTGTGCCGTATATTTCAGTGCACTACAGGCTACGGCAATCATCCCTAAGATACAACGACTATTTTGGGTATTTTTAAGATCGTTAGATACGACTCTCAAAACTTTTAGGCGAACCCTTATATACCCAAAACTTTTGTACTCAGACTTTTTCTAAAGAAGGGAGGGAGAGAAGACAACTATGTTAGGATGATGCAAGTTGCTCGGATGAAGAAAAATGATAAGTGAAGTCTCCTATTTATAGTATGTCAAAGGACATGTTCAAAATATTCAAAAGCTCCCATTAAATACAAACTCCAAAAGTCATGTCTCTTTTTTATTTCTTTTTAATTAATTGTTAATCAATTATGTCTTTTCAAATCAAGTGAGGCATGCACCATTTGGTTAAAAAACCAAACGATACAAGCTAAGCACCATTTGGTTAAAAAACCAAAAGGAAAAGATACCAATAATCCCCCACTTGGTTAACAATTTAGTCTACCATGAGTGATGACCAATACATGCAGACTCTATTCAAAAGTTCTGACATGTTATTATTACATCAAGATAGGTAGCTTGTGGCTTTGACCTTCTTTAGTAAGATGTTATCAGATTTACTCGCTGCTCAGTGAACGTGATGTCTTAAACCATCAGCTTTTTGCGTAAACTAAGATAATAACATTTACACAATAACAACCTTAGTATATTTAGGTTCTCACACTGTGTCATTTTCGGCCATGGACCATATCTTAAATTCATAAGTATTTTCCCATTTGAAGTGGCCTCACTTCATACTTACATAGGTGATCTCCTATCAGAAGTATCCTACCATACTTCACCTTTAACAAGGTATAGGAATCATTAAAAGCGTAATGCTTAACCTAGCCACACCTCTACAGGCTGACACCTGGGCAGCTTCTGAGAATGAGATAGGTTCGAGGTAATTAACTAAACCCTCTATAACTTAGTTGTCTCGTTGAACCAAGTTTGTAGGATCTCCACTCATCATGGTTAAGTTATAGCTATGGACGTCCTTCAGTGTGTGGACTTTAATCCCATTCTCCTTACTATATTGTACATTTGATCTCTATTAATTCCTTTCGTAAAAGGATTAGTTATATTGTCCTTGGACTTTATATAATTAATGGTGATCACTCCACTAGAGATCAATTGCCTAGCACTATTATATCTCCGACGGATATGTCGAGACTTACTATTGTACATTGTACTTTGTGCTTTCCTGATTACAGACATGCTATCACAATGTATCAATACAGGAGGTATTGGTTTGTCCCAGCATAGAATATCCTCTAAGAAGTTTCTGAGTCTTTCAGCTTCTTTTCCAGCTTTGTCTACTGCTATTAACTCTGACTCCAGGATAGATCGAGCTATGCACATTTGTTTAGAGGACTTTCAAGACATAGCTCCTCCTCTGATAGTGAATACGTATCCACTTGTGGATTTAAAATCCTTAGTGTTTGATATCCAGTTTGCATCACTATATCCTTCTAATAAAGCTAGATATATTAGCATAATGTATGCCATAATTCATGGTATATTTTAAATACCATAAAACTCTCTCCAGAGCTAGCCAGTGATCTTTTCCTAGATTACTTGTGAACCTACTAAACTTGCTTACTGAGTATGCAATATTAGGATGAGTGCAGTTTGTTAAATATATCAAGCTCTCGATAATTTGAGCATACCTCAGTTGAGATACTAGATTCCCTCAATTTTTGGCTAAATGTAGATTTAAGTCTACTGGAGTCTTAACCGGAGGTTTGTCAAAAGCTTCAAATTTTTTGATCATGTTTTCCACGTAATGGGATTACATCAAGACAATTTCATCAGCCTTTCTAGAGATTTTTATCCCTAGTATGACGTCTACCAGACCCATATCTTTCATGTCAAAGTGATTCTTTAACATATTCTTAGTTTTTATAATAACCTCGTTATTGCTTCCCATAATTAGTAAGTCATCCACATAGAGACATACAATTATGTAAGCTTCAGGTGTGCCTTTAATGTAAACACATTTATCGCACTCATTGATCTTGAAATTATTTGACAGCATCGTCCCGTCAAATTTTTTGTGCCACTATTTTGGTGCTTGTTTAAGCCCGTACAGTGACTTGACTAGTCAGCATACTTTATGCTCTTTTCCAGGAGCCACAAACCCTTCATGTTGCTCCATATATATCTCCTCTTCCAGTTCTCCATTCAGGAAAGCTGTTTTTATATCCATCTGGTAGATCTCGAGGTTATAGAGAGTTGTAATAGTTATAAGCACTCTAATTGATGTGATTCTTGTGACCGGCAACTATGTGTCAAAGAAATCATATCCTTCCTTTTGTTTCAACCTCTTAGCTACCAATCAAGCTAAGCTTTATATTTCTTTTTTAAGATCCACCTAGATCCCGAAGATTCGTAGCCCGGTGGGAGATTTATGATTTCTCACGTGAGGTTTTGCATGATGGACTCTATCTCACTATTGATAGCTTCCTTCTAGAGAGGAGCATCTGGGCTAGGCAATGCCTCCTAAATTGTCCTGGGTTTATCTTCTAACATATAGGTTAGATAGTCCGAACCAAAGAATTTGGCTACCTTTGTCTATTTACTATATCTAGGTTCATCATCTTCTTGGCTTGACTCTTGCGTATCCTCGTGAGTCCTTTTCTTTGGACTTCCCTCCTTCCTTTCCTTATTAGAAAAGATATCCTCAAAGAACATTGCATTCTTTGATTCTATGATCATTCCTGCATTTATTTCTAGGTTCTCAAATTTATGCACCAAAAATTGATAGGCATTACTATTTTATGCATACCTAATAAAGATGCAATCAATGGTCTTGGGTCCTATTCTCACCTGCTTGGGTTTAGGTACTTTGACTTTGCTAGGTACCCCCACACTTTAAGGTAACCGTAGGAAAGTTGTCTTCATTAGCTAGTATGGAGTTTTGTCCCTTTTCTTGTGTGGCAGCTTATTTAAAATATGGTTAGCTGAGAGCACAGCTTCCCTCCACATGTTCTGGGGTAAGCCCGAGCTAATCAACATAGCATTCATCATCTCCTTAAGAGTTCAATTTTTGCATTCAGCTACGCCATTTGATTGAGGTGAGTATGGAATAGTCTTCTGATGAATAATACCATGTTCTCAGCAAAGTTTCTCAAACAGAGCTGCATTCTCCTCTTCGATCACTTCAGATCATTTTGATTTTTATGCTGAGTTGATTTTCAACCTCATTCTTATACCTCTTAAAGGCCTCAAGAGCTTTGTCTTTGCCTTTTCGGAGATATACGTAACAGTATCTTGTGTAATTATCGATAAATATGATGAAATATTTCTTCTCGCCTTTAGTTTGCACGTATTTCATATCGCAAGTGTTTGTATGAATTAACTCTAAAGGCATGGTACTTCTTTCTACCAAATGGAAAGGTGCTTTAGCCATTTTAGCCTTCGCACATTCCTCACATTTATTGGAAGGGTTGAACTCTAAATTCGGTAATAAATTTAAACTTACTAATTTTCTTAACAAGTTTAAATTTATGTGTTCTAATTTATCTACCATAAATTAGAACACTCGGCCAAATAAGAAGAAGCTTTAACTTTACTGACTATTAAATGTACGATATATAGTTATTACATTCATCTTAAAGAGCTCATTTTCTAGGTAACTCTTGCCTACAAATTGATCTGCTTTGGTCAGTACATCAACCTCAAATACAAGATTAAGACTGACTTTGTTTAATAGTGAGTCAGAAACTAAGTTCTTGTAGATGTTCGATAGCTTTAAGACTACTTCGCCTGGTCCGATGATGTTGGGCATTGTAGAGTTCCCCATGAACAGCTTTTGGCTGTTAACTAGGATGTATTAGAAGTGAGGAGGCCCCCTCTATTTATAGGGATGGAGGTTGCCATCCCAAAGGGTCACAAGCATACTCTAAACAGACTCAACTTGTGGCCAGCAGATTGTCTCTCTCGTTGCATCCCTTCATATGGCTTCTGGATAGGCATTCAGTCCTCGCGTAGAGTGTGTCATCTAATCTATTTAGGACATAGTTATGGCACAGGAAGTCGTTGTGACTCCATGCAGCGAGAGTATTGATCTTCTATTGATCCATCTCTTTCTCCGTGATTTTTGGTGCATCCTCTTTCAGGATGTGAGCCAAGTTGAGCGTGGTTAGATAGAATGTCATCTTCTGCTGCCATGTCTTGAACTCGATGCCGTTAAACTTTGCTGGCCTCTTGTCGTGGATAGTTCCTAATACCGTAGTTAATACAACGGTGCTAGTCGATACCATCTTCAAGTACATGGATCTAGTCTTACGATTGTTGGTCGTCAGATGATGTGTACTTGATTAGGATCGAACTATAGTTGAGGCAAGTGTTGGACACTTTCTTTGTAAGATAAGATTGCCCCATATATTTCAGTGCACTACAGGCTACGGCAATCGTCCCCAAGATACAACGACTATTTTGGGCATTTTCAAGATCGTTGCACATAACTCTCGAAACTTTCGGGCAAACCCTTATATATTCAGAACTTTCATACTCAGACTTTTTCTAAAGAAGGGAGGGAGAGAAGACAACTATGCTAAGATGATGCAAGTTGCTCGGATGAAAAAAAATGCCAAATGGAGTCTCCTATTTATAGTATGCCAATGGATATGTTGAAAATGTTCAAAGGTCACTATTAAATACAAACTCCAAAAATCATGTCTCTTTTTTTATTTCTTTTTAATTAATTATTAACCAATTGTATCTTTTCAAATCAAGTGAGGCATGCACCATTTGGTTAAAACACCAAATGATACAAGCTAAGCACCATCGTGCCTTTTCACCTCTGTCTCACAATAAAAGGGAAAGACACCAACAAAAAATTCATCACCATTTTTCATATAACAGTAACACTATTTTGTAAAAAATCAAGTGATACTAAGACATGATTTTCCAGTATTCAGTTGTGTCTTTTGATTTCTACATAATTATTTATCGTGAGGAGGAGTAGTCTATCTTGACGTATTTGTTCTATTTCTAGCACGTAATCAATATATGATAGTAATTCGGCCCTCGATTCCTCTGAAAAGGAAAAAAATATAACTTTTCTTTCTGAATTCTCTTACTAAAAAGGTTTTTTTTTTTCAAACGTTGCATTTATTTTTTGAGACCGTCTTTTTTAGATATATAGTTTCTTTTTTATCAGGGGATGAAAAATAGTTTCCATGCACTTGACGAGATATGAGTTGCATATCAAATTTCGAGTTAAATAAAATAAAATATTTAAATTTTATCACAGTTACATTTGAAGTATTTACTTCAAATTGGATTAACCTAAAATATTTTATAATGTGATTAACATGTAACTACAGCTTACTCACCATGATTGCTGGACGCGCCCACATGCACACGTGAAACTTTCAGATAGATGCCTGGAACAGCTCCCTCGTCCGTTTGTGATGGAGTCTTTTTTATGGAATCTCCGGATAAGAGAATTCGAAATGAATCAAATGGAACGTACAAAATGTAAATTAATTGTCGGTAAATAAACAAATGAGTGATCGTTTTAATCGATTTAAATATAAAATAATTATTTTAATAAATATAGAATTATTAAATGATATCAATTAGGATGAATTATCCTCAACCCCCTGAGTTTTGTATGTTTTTGTGGTAGGACCCCTGTATAATTTGAATTAAATATAAGGCCCATACTTTTCGAATTAATATTGGTCTCGGGTCTCTAATATGACTGAGGATGATGTTAGGAACTTTTTTTTAATTTTTTTTGTCATTACATTGACCAAAATATCCCTAGACAATAAAATTAAAGAAAAATCATCTTCTCTCTCGGATCATCTTTTTCTCCTTCTTCATCTTCAACCAACACCAAGAACATTAACCCAGAAATTAACCCACTAAATCAACCAACCGACCGAGTAAATTAACCCAAAAATCAACCTAGTAAATTATCCCATTAAAAACATCTTTGCTTATAAACATAAACAACCAACCAAATCAACCTAAAAGCAAACCCCAAAACTCTTCCTCTTCAACTCAGAAATGAAAACCCAGAAATTAAACCAAGAACAACCTCGTCCCCAACCCGAAGCCCCCCAAAGATATCGGTGTTCCCCTGGACGGCAATCTCCATCCGGCCGTACTCCTACTGGTCCCCAACCCGGACTTCACCGCTAGGGCTGGTGCCCGTAGCAGATGCCGAGGATGAAGCACCCATTCGAGGAAGCCGGTGAGGAAGGCAGGGTAGCCGAGGTGTGGACGGGGTGGGCAACGTCACCGGCAAATTCAACGCTGATGTCGTTCTCATGAATGGGGAGGTTGACCATATTAATGGAGTTCACTGAATCCCCCCTCCATCCTGTAAACCCTATTGAAAGAACCCTGGGGCGAGAGGCTGGGTCCAGCGTCACTCCGAGCTCACCCAACTCGAGAAAGGAATTCCTTTCGATAAGCATTGAGTAGCAATGTCTTGATTTGTTCACAGGGGACAAGGGGCAGATGGGGATAGAACTTGTTACTAATCAGACAGAAAGGGGGAATCCCAAAAGGGTTGATCTTGATCTTAGTTAGCAACGAACACAGTCTCGACCCTCTCCGTTGTTGACCCGTTGTGCCGCAGGCTTAGATCTCGTAATTTTGGAGATTCCAAAGTTTGGATTTTTAAATTTGGGGGTTTATGGTTTACAATTGGAAAGTTTGCAGCAGGTGAATATTTATTTTTAGTTTGCAACTTCAACTTTGGAATCTTTGTTTTTTTAATTTTCTGGTTTTGATATTTTTGGTGTTCATGGGTTTGATATTCTTGATGTTCTTGGGTTTAATGTTCTTGATGTTCTTGTTTTCTAAAGATTGAAGATGAAGATTTTTTAAAATTTTTTGTTTGAGGGTATTTTGGTCATTCTCGTGAAAAAAATTAAAAAAATTGAATGGTGACATCAGCGAGGGACCTAATAATAATATTTTATTTAAAAGTAGGGGTCTTATATCTAATTCAAATTATACAGGTCCTATCACAAAAACGTACAAAACTCATGTGCCTGAGGGTAATTTACCCTATCAATTATATATGTAGCTTGGAGTCTGAATATACATATTATATTAATTCACATGTATTCATGATCGCAATAGAATATATGTTGTTATTAAATTCATATAATCACTAGTAATGGAATAAATTTATGATTAAACTAAAAAGCGCATTTAAATATATGTTTTTCTGAATTGTTCGAATTACGTGTAAGTTTACAAGTGATTTTCGTGGGTTCCTGTAACCTGGGAGAGCGTAATTCTGTGTTTTTTTAACGGAATTTTGAAGTTCATTAAACTAAAGGTCATTTGTGGCCGAAGAAAAAACTAACAACATTTCCTTATCCGCCATCGTAGTCGATGCGAGTTACCGTACACGTCGGTTTGGAGGAATATATTGTCGAGGACATACGCTAGGATAGTCTCCTTTTCTAATGTTATACACGGGATCGAATCATATAAGCAGCAACATCGGAAGTCTAAATCCTTCATTCTCCTCAAAAATAAATCCTGTATCATGTACCTTTTCCCAAGTTATTATTCCGAAAATCTTTTTGGTTTCCCGTCTTTATTAATTTTTATAATTTAATATATCAAATTCAAAATCTTAATACAATTTTTTTTCAAAATCCAATAATTTGATTGACGTGTGAACATAGGAGACCATTCCACTGAAATATAATAGAAATTTTCATATTTAAATTCAAATATTAAAATTATGAATCGATGAATTTTAATATTTATAAATAAATTTCTTTTCATGACAAGTTAATGCCAAATGCAGAACATGCACATAAGCATTTCATAAGGGACGTATTCGATGTGTGATATTGATGTTGAGTCATTAATACATATCTCGTGATTGCAGGGTTGTTATAACAATATGTGATTCCATTTTTTCACAATTCAGATAACTTTTATATAGATCGAAGCAATGGTGCTGTTGCGCACCACGTGGCGCATCGATCCCCATCTCACAGACACATGCGTTTACTTGAGTCTTACATACTCTATTACTTCACTACAACTATCACCCATGCACAAGATATCAGTCTTTTAGCCCAAGTTTTTAGAGGATTTTGCTAAGTTCAACACAGATAGAGTCTTGATGGACAACCTGGGACTTTCATGTACTGGATGTATTGTCGGTGACTCTAGTGGATTTTGGGTTTGCATATTCGCCAAAGGGTATCAAAAGTTGCACCTCGTTGGTTATAGGGCTATGGGTGGTCATCCTCGATATTGAGTTGATTTAGGAGAGGAAATTCCAATCAGTTCGGGTTTAGGTAAATTCGGTCATGGCCATCCTCTACATGGTTGCCCGAACCACCCTTTGGTGCTCAAACCTCTTGAGCCCGAGATTTGTTGTCGAAGATTTAGGAAGCTGACATTTAGTGAACCTGGTGTGAAAGAAACTAAGCGGCATACTACTGATTCCGAAACATGTAGTCCAATTCTCTATTGGGTAAATTACCCTCAGACCCTTGAGTTTTGTATGTTTTTGTGCTAGGGCCCCTGGATAATTTGAATTGGATATAGGGCCCCTGTTTTTAAATGAAATATTGGTATAAGGTCCCTCGTTGATGTCACTATTCAATTTTTTTCACAAAAATGACCAAAATACCCTTACATAAAAAACAAAATTAAATTCATCTTCATCTCTCTTCATCTTCAATTATTAACATCAAATTTTTCAAACCCAAAAATCAATCGTTCCAGATTTCTGATTTCTAGGAAATGACCATCGGTTTCCAATTTCCAGAAATGACCATCGATTTTCAATTTCCAGATTTTCAATCCTCTCCTCGGGTCTGAGACGATGAAGATCCAAGCCGAGATCTATATGGTCTCAGATCCATCAATTCCTCGTGGGTTTCCCACTCAGACTTCGACCTAGTCAATGCCAGGCTCGTCGCCTCCTTCATCGCCGCCTCCCAAAAACCCATGGTCGGAGGCCTCTCGTGCCTCTTCTTCGTAAGGCATGCGCCATCAGAAGAGCTCGTTGTGTGGCCCCTACCCTCAAGGGAGAAGAGTTGAAGGAGCAGCTCAAAGGGTTCAAGTTCTTCGGTAGGGCCCACCACCACCACATCAGTCCCATCTCGGTGCTCCAATCCCTGCTCTCCTGCTCCTCATTGCCATCCATCTCAGGCTCCTCGCCTCTCCGGATTAGTTGCTGGAGAAAAGGTAGCGAGCTCTTCAATGGGGTCGTGACACGCACTTAGGTTGTCGTGCATGGCATATGATCCCCCCCGGTCTGATGATGAGGTTGATTTTTGAATTCTTCGGCTTCGTGATGGGGGTTTTCGGTGGGATGCAAGTGGTTAGGGTTTGGAGTAGAAGTAGAGGATGGTTAAGATTTTGTTCAAATATGTCAGTTGGGTTTTAGGGCATTCGATGATTTTGATTTCTGTGTTTGAAAAATTTGATGTTCATAAGGTTGAAGATGACAGTTGAATATGAAGGTTGAAGATGAAGAGAGATGAAGATGAATTTTATTTTAATTTTATATAAGGGTATTTTGGTCATTTTCGTGAAAAAAAAATAAAAAAAAATTGAATGGTGACATCAAGGAGGGACCTAATAACAATATTGCATTTAAAAATAGGAGTCTTATGTCTAACTCAAATTATCCACGGGCTCTACCACAAAAACATACAAAACTCAGGGTCTGAGAGTATTTACCCAAACCTCTTGAGCCCGAGATTTGTTGAGGAAGATTTAGGAAGCTGACATTTAGTGAACCTGGTGTGAAAGAAACTGAGCGGCATACTCCTGATTCTGAAACATGTAGTCCAATTCTCTATTTGATACATGTAATTGTTAAGTTTAAATTTTTTATAAAGACAAAATTGTTCTTCATAAAAAAAAATCATAAATTCAAGTAAAATTGATCATTATAGTTATTTACGAAAATTATTTTATCATGAAAATGAAATCCTTGCATAAAAAATTGATATAAAACGAAATACTTCCAGAAAAATCTTTACAAGTTGGATCGTCACAGTTATGTTATTAATATATCCTCACATAATATTGAAATATTTGAATTTAAATTAAAATAATTTGTATAGGTAGACAAACTTTTATTGTTTTCCGCCATTTTTTTCGCCAAATATACTATTGGACAAGAAATTTTGTCGACTCCTATAAAGTCATGGAAACAAACGCAACTGTAGAGCTAGTAATTTTGATGGTGCGAGATCTTATATATTGATATTAACGTGGAGCAGTTTTCTCGACATGATCTTTTTTTCTATTAATTTTTTCACATAATTTTACGACAAGAGATTTTATTGTCGTAACCACGAAAGAGGAAATTATATGTCATGTAAGAGTAGTATTAGCTATCAAATGATGAGATTGAGGGGTCTTCCAAAAGGGGTTCGGTTGGGAGTATGAAATTTTATTTATGATGTAGTTATATTATATTTATATATTTATATATCGGTGCTTACCCCTCTATTAAAAAAATAGTGGCTGGTCATTCAGAAAAAACAAGAAAGGTTAATCATATGTAT
>SOPF01021027.1:0-17692 GCA_012979155.1 Hypericum perforatum
TCAAAGAGATACTAATTTAATTTTTTCAAATGAAAAAATGAAAATTACCCCAAAATAAAGTCTAAATATACTAGTACCGAAGATTTATTAAAAAAATTTAAGATATATCGGGTGTTCATAATTATTTTATATATAAGATAACCATAACTTAGTATACGTAGACAAGTGCTCCGGCGTAGTTCTTGATTGCTTCACCACATTATTTGTTACGAATTATGCCTTCAATTTTTTACGACTTTATATAATATTTGACAAAATAACACTTAAAATTGTTTGATTAGTTCATGAGTAGAAGACATCTATTATATAAGGATTAGATATAACTTTTCCCGTAAAATCTCTTAGTTAATAATAAGCAAATTAATGAATTTTACTCCTATTGAAAAACATACATTAGTCCCCAAACTCATGACTATTTGGAACAATCGTACTCTAACTAGTTGTCTATTCCTTCGTCAGTATAAAAGTTTGCTTGGATTTCAAAAAAAAAAAAGCTATTCCTTAATATACAATATAATCATAACATAGATTTATGATTATGATTAACCATATAAGAGTGAACCGCAAATAACCAAGTGGTGGATTGTAAAATAGTTGGTTACTATATAATACATTTTAATAACAAAATCAATACATTATTGGAACATAAGTACATATTCTAGTAGTTATCTATTCGATATCTTGTAATAAGATAGACCAATAACATAAAATACTAACTAGAGTTACTCAAACCCTAAACCAGTCTCACTCATCATGACTTTTAACTCAAACTAGTTCCATATACAACCAAAACCAATATCATAAAAAAACACAAACCAATTTTATTAAGAGCCAAAACTAGTGTCTTGCACGATCCAAACTAGTATCATATATAACTCAAACCACATGTAAAAAAATATAAATCATTTTACTCAAAATATAAACTAGTATCACTAACAATACAAATCAATATATCACTTATAATCCAAACTAATGTTAAATATAATATATACGAGTTTCGCATACTACACAAAGTAATATTGCATTCAACTAAACAAGTGTCATCTACAACAAAAATCAGTGCCACATACTAATCGTAAAATATGACTTACAACCAAAACTAATATCAATAATAACACAACTAATATTACATCGAATTCAAACCAAAGTCACATATAACACAAACTAATATCAACTTAAAAAATAGCAATATATATACCAAAAATCTAATACCTTGTAGTAGACTTGGAGCTAATCATCTCATTCAAACTATGTCGACGTTTGAATGAACATATGGTGGTAAAAATATATTCAAATCATATAAATCTTCAAACAAGACTTTATCCATGGTTTAGAATATTAGAAGGGTTGATTGTTAGCTCTTAAAAAGGGAGGGTCAGCTCAAGCCCCACCTTCTTAGGATGGCCTTGGCTGTTGGCCAGCTGGGAAGAGAAAGACGAAGGAGGACGTTGATTAGGAGGTGATGAACAGAAGAGGAGGATAGAGCTACAGCCGATTGAAAGGAGGAAGGTGGAGGAGGTTGGAGGAGGAGAAGGAAGGAGGCAGGGTTTACAAAAGAGTAAAAGTGACAGTTGGGAGATACGAGTTTTGTAGAAAGAAAAAATAGGTTGAAATTTTCTTTTTTTTATTTCTCTAATTGTTAGAAATTTTATTATTTTTGAAATACAACTAATTATTAGTATTTTTTGCTTTTCCCTAAATACATTTTCTATATTAAATCCATTTAGTCATGATATAGAAACTAGATTCTAGTCTCCATCGAATTCCCTCTCCTACTTTTCTACAAACAAAAATTCTACTTACATGCCTTAAAAATAATCTTTATCTAACCATTAATATATACCTCTGTTGGGTTTCATGGTACTAATTAACAAAAATAGAATCCAAGAATTATTATTCCAAATATCAAAAGATTATGATTTTATGATTTTCTTAGAAGATATTAATTTTTATTTCTTATTAATAAAAATTATAAATTACCACATCTGATTATACTAATTATAAATACCACTAATATATTAAAAGTTTAAATATGCTGAGTGTTCATAATTTATTTCTTAAATATAAAAGTTCCATAACTTAATATACGGAGACAATTGCTCCCAAGTAGTTCTTGGTAGCTGCACCACTAGTCACAGCCTTTGCAATTTAGATCTTGCCCATATGATACATATTTTCTTGTCAATCAAATTATAACTCTTCGTGGGCTGAATTTTTTTTCTCCCTTTAAGACACGTTTATTGTGCTACATTTTTTAGTGTAAGCTTATTGTACTACATTTGACAATCTAATTAATTAATTATTGTGTTTTCCTTCCTTTTTATTATATCCATTATATATTCTATTTTACAAACAAGTTTGTTACTAGATATACCGATAACATCAAATTGTAAAGCCATGTGACTCAGCTAATTTTGTCCACGCATCAACACGAATATTTTTTAGAGTATTTTGTCATTAGTCATACACAAGGTATACACTCCAAATTTCTCAAGAGGTCACTTATACTAAAATTATTTCAGACCAAACATATTTTATTCAGATTTCTTTTAAGATGTTAGTAAGAAAAAAATGACATACCTGATGATATAAATAATTAAAGTTAAATTTCTTAATCCTCCTATAGGCGCTCTCTCCCTTCGTGCATGAACTTCACCACGGACAGGTTGCACACTATGAGAATTCTCCAATGCATCTATACGTGATTGCATGGGCTCGAGTTCTTCTCGCATCATGTTCCTCAAATTTCCTGTCATGGCTTCCATCAACACCTTAAGATCCACGCCAACTAAGTTACTTTGCCTCTCCCCTTCGTTTGGTTGAGATATGTTGCTGCAAGAAAAGATTTGGTTAGTAAAAAAAATATGGCCTCACAAGTTCACTCCCTTACGTGTTTGCTCTCAATGTAAGGTGCACTCAAATTCACTCGTGTTTGCACTCAGATTTTGGCTTTTCTCTCTAATGAGCTAACACACTCTTGCCTTTTTCCTCTCTTGATAACTCTTGCAAGTTCTTACAAAAGCTAGTTGAGCCTTGCTCAAACTACTCCTTTCATAAATCAAACAGGTTCGTAATTCTTGCTAGGTTCCTTGTGATGCACGAAATTCCCTTAGCTCAAGTTCTTCTTTAGCTTCGCACAAATCAGGTTCTTTGCTTCCTCTTTAGTTGCTTCCCTTGTTTGCTCAAGTTCTTCTTTAGCTTCGCACAAATCAGGTTCTTTGCTTCCTCTTTAGTTGCTTCCCTTGTTTTGGAACTTCCCCTTTGTTCCTTGATTTGGTCTTCTTTCTCTTTCACGGAATAGGCTTGGATAGGCGTGCGTGTTGCTTGTTTAGTCTTGCGAGGGCCTAATCTGTCTTGCGGACTAAATAAGCACTCTTTCTTTTCCTCTTTTCTTTTCTTTTCTTTTTCAGTTCTTTTTCTATTCTTTTTCTTTTCCTCTCGATTTTCTCTCAGCTTTCTTCTTTTCTCTCAACGCAAACTCGCTAGAAAGAACAAATGGATCAGCTGATACAAGAACAATCAAGCAAGCAATAAAACCACGAAATAACAAGAATAAGTAGCCTAAACAACAAGCCGTAGCTCTGATACCAACTGATGTGATCCTCGCGGAAGAAATCACAAAATACGGATCTATTGTTGTCTAGGATGGATGAAACTTAAAACCCATGAATCTGATCTAGCAAGAACCTTGGCACTAACCTCAACCTTAGCTATGAACAATCCGAGAACGCCAAGTAACGGTCGAATTCATGCCACTAACGAGGATGGCAACTCGCTTGATAAGTGAAAGAAACGTTCAAGCCAAGCACACCAGCTCAAAGCAAGAATAAAGAGTTATTGAACTCCCTTAGCCAAAAGACTAAAATTCCGAATGTATATATTAAAGTTATCTCAAATATGTGGACATAGGACCTTATTTATAGGCCTAGGGTTTCTCTAATTCCTAAATAATAAATTGCCTAAACAAGAGCCAAAATAAGCGGCTGAATAGGACTCCTAATTCTGGCCGAATACTTGCTCCTAAAGAAAAGGGATTCTGGCCTCTTATTCACCTAAACAAGAACTCTTATTCAACTAAACAAGTACTAAAGATAAGATACGAAATATTGTAGAAGCTTCCTTAAAGATCACGTCTAAACAAGGCTGAAAGTGCATTCCTACTTTTTAGGAGTAGGCGTATCTTCCAAAAGGGCTTCTAGCACGTGTATGGGATTTGCATGGGCCATGCACACGTCCTTGGTCTTGCTTGTGTTATCTTGGACTTCTTGAATTAATCCTTGCAATTCAGCTTGAAGTCTTCTTTGCCTTGCACGTGTCATTGGTCCAATAGGCACTTGCGCTTAAAGTGAGTCTTGTAGCTTGGATTGCTTGGTCATAGGCATGCTCGCATCAGTTTAGTAGATGTTATTTTGGCAAGAATTCACCTATTTAGAATGACTCCTACTTTTTAGGAGTTAGTCCAAAATATTAATCTCCTTTTTAAGAGTTAGATTATTTAGGAATATTTTGATACTTTAAAGCCTATATAAAGGCCTTCTATGTAATAAAAATGCACATCTAATACATTCAAAATACAATTTGAGTCTTTTGACTAGTGAGTTTGATAACTCTTCTCGTTCTTGCCTAAGCTTGTGTGTCATTTAGCTTGAACTTTATTTTCACTTATCAAACAAGACTTCCATCCTTGTTTGTGGCGTGATTCGACCTTGACTTGAGGTTTTCAGATTGCTCTTAGCTCGGGTTGAGACTCTTTTGCCAAGGTTCTTGCTAGCTCAGTTTGTGGGTTAAAAGTCTACTCCATCCTAGGCAACAATAGATCCATATAATTATGTTTCTCTTGCCGAGATCATATCAGTTGGTATCAAAGCTACGACTTGTTGTTTTAGGCTATCTATCCTTGTTATTTCCATTTGTTTGATTAGTTTGTCTTGCATTAAGTAGTTGATTCATTTTAGTTTTGTGTTTAGCAATCAGATTCATGACTTAGGTTGTGTATTCTGATCAAGAAAAGAAAAAGAACAAAAAAAAAGAAAAAAAAGAGGAAACATAAAACAAAAGAGGAAGGATAAGAGAGGAAAAAAAGGAAACACAATTTTTTTTTGCAGTAACATGTTTCGGGAAGGCCAAACTTGTGATTTGACCTTGACTTGAGATTTTTAGATTGCTCTTAGTAGGGTTGAGGCTCTTTTGCCAAGGTTCCTGCTAGCTCAGTTTGTGGGTTAAAAAAGTCTACTCCATCCTAGGATGATATGAATCTGATGTGATCTCGGCAGGAGAAACACAATTAGACAGATCTATTGTTGCCTAGGATGGAGTAGACTTTTAACCCACAAACTGAGATAGCAAGACCTTGGCAAAAGAGCCTCAACTCAAGCTAAGAGCAATCTGAAAACCTTAAGTCAAGGTCGAATCACGCCACAAACAAGGATGGAAGTCTTGTTTGATAAGTGAAAATAAAGTTCAAGCTAAACGACACACAAGCTTAGGCAAGAACGAGAAGAGTTATCAAACTCACTAGTCAGAAGACTCAAATTGTATTCTGAATGTATTGCATGTGCGTTTTATTACATAGAAGGCCTTTATATAGGCTTTAAAGTATCAAAATATTCCTAAACAATCTAACTCCTAAAAAGGAGGTTAATATTCTGGACAAACTCCTAAAAAGTAGGAGTCATTCTAAATATGTGAATTCTGGCCAAAATAACATCTACTAAACTAGAAACAATCTAACATAATATAATAAAGTTGATGCACGTCCCAAATAGGAAGATCTACAAGTCCAAAATAGGCTGGTCTTCACATGTACATGCTTTCAGAATATTGTGTGCATTCTAGGCATCCCAAATAGGTGCTATGCATCTAAAATAGGTAGATGGATGTCCCAAATAGGTTGATACATGTCCATGCATGTTTCCAAACAATTGCGAGCTTGCTAAGCTTCCAAAATAGCTTCAAACTCTCCAAAACAAAATCTGAGAGCAAATAACTTCTTAAATAACTTCAAGAACGTGCATGGGCTTCTCTTGGGCTTCTTGGATGTCCTTGCTCTTGCATAAACTCATTGGACTTCAGATCAAAACTTCTAGCCCATCAGATTCATATCACCTTATATACCCAGAACTTTCAAACTCGGACTCTTCCTAGTGAGTGAAAAAGAGAGGGAGAGAATACAACAATGCTAGAAGATGCACTTGTTGTTGGGATGATTTGAAATAGAAGGAGGACATGCCTATTTATAGACTGGAGAGGTAGGGATCCTCCTTACATTTTCCGATGTGGTACGCCCTTTGGTTTTGGGCCTTATTGGATTTTTGGACTTTGGGCTATTGGGCCTCCAATGATTGAGCCTTGGGCCTCTAATGATTGAGCCTTGGGCCTCCAACAGTTGGGCTTAGGCCTCCAACAATTGGCCTTAGGCCTATAACAGTTAGGCTTGTGATGAGTGCTTAAAATACTCATTACTTTTGTCTATTTTCTAGTTTGTTTTTAGTATTTTAGGCTGTTTTATTTGAGTTTTAGTTATCTTTGTTGTAGTTTTGTTTATTTCATATTTTTAGTTATGTATTTTGTTTCTCATTGTGTTTTATGGTTTTAGGAGCTAATTCGAGAAAATGGATGACGACCGAGCTAGACGAGCGGATGCATGGATGAGAGGAAAGATGCGAAGGCGAGAAGAGCAAAGCTGAGGACCTGGTGCACGCCAGAGGAAGTTGGCGCACGCCAGAGAAGGACCAGACGCGAATGACCATGAGCACCTGAGGATCTAGCGCATGCCAGGATGAGTTGGCGCACGCCAGACCAGATAGTGACAGAGTTGCCACTAGCCTCTTTGAGTAGAAAATATTGGAGGGGGCCATGCACTCAGGATTTTTGGCCTTCTTGTGACCATGGCAGACAACTTTGGATTAGAGGGTGGAGAGTAATTAGGATATTAAGTTAGTTTATATTTTATTTGACTTTTGACTTTTATTTTATGTTAATTAAGTGCATTAGTGTAGAAGAGACAAGATAGAGAAGGGAGAGGTTAGAGAGAGAGATACACGGAATTTTGGCCATCCTCTCTATGAAGAACGTGAGGGAGAAAGCTCTCTGGAGATTTGTAAAGCTTTCTTCTCTTTTACTCTTCCTTTTATCATTAATGTTAAGTATGTTCTTGTTTTTGATTATGTTGTTCATTGTTAATTTGTGTGAGTAGTAAATTCTGTGAGTTTTGTGTCTTGAAGCCAAGATATATTCACGGTTTAGAGGGTTAAAATCAATATGAACATGTCAAACTAACGAACCTAATGCCATGCTAAACTTGCTTGATCACCAAGGTTGGAAGTTAGTTTAAACTTGAAACCGAGAGGAGATGGTTTAAATGGAAATGTTAGTTAGATAAGTTGTTGGTTAGAGTTGATAATATTCTGCCTTATTGACTTATTGTCCTTTAAGTGATGCATATAGTTGGTTCTTTGCTGTGTTTAGTTGGTTTTTAGGGTCGAGAGAACATCTAACCATTCTAAGCATAGTAAAGAAGCAATTTAGACCATTCTAGCAAGAGAGTGTAGTTTGGTTATTTTTGAAACACTTGGACCATGTTATGTACTCAGTAAACTCTCTAAATCTGTTGATTATATTGGTTTTAAATTCACCTTGCTCATTTAAGCTTATTAAGTTGTTAAAATCTGTTCTGAAAACCAAAACCTTCAAACTAGTCAAGTTCATAATCTGTAGATTAGTGATCCTACTTTAGAACGAGTTTTTAATCAACCAATCTTTATAATCTTTTCCTAGACAAGTTAGTAAACCAATTAGAAGCCTTAAACTCGGTCTTTGTGGGACGATATTCCCATATTTACTCATTGCTGCAACTCTGCTGGAAATTCTGCTATCTTGGCGCATGCCAGGTATAGTTGGCGTACGCCAACTTGGGCCATCTGAGGCTAAAATTTACACGCTAGAAGAGTTGGCATACTCCAACTCTTCGGAAACACAAAACCTAGCGCACGCCAAGAAAAGTTGGCACATGCCAGGTTGTCCAGTCAGACGACCTGTCGTCTAAGTCAGCAAATTACTTATAAGGATACTAGTAGAAGATTCGAGCGCGGGACAAATGGCACTGTTGCTGGGGATTGAGTTTTAAACGCTCAATTTGGTGAACGAACTTGGATTAGATAAATTTTTATTTTTATATTATAATAATATAATATAATATAATATAAATAAAAAAACAACAAAAAAATTTTAGTTAATTTTTAGCGTTACTTGCAACAGAAGTTACTTGCGAGGAGAGTTACGTGCATGCCCTTAACCAGGTCAACCAAAAATTTTCCATTAGAATTTGAAGAAGACATTACTCGATTAGAAAGGTTATTGTGCAAAGCGAAAAGAGATAAATCAAGGATGGATCAAAGACAAGAAGGACAAGGAGCTGAAGTTAAAGCTCCTAGAAGATCTTTGATGGACCATGGAAGACCAACTTATGAAGGAGCAAAAATGGGGATCCAGCAGCCAGCTATTGAAGCTAATCACTTCAAAATCAAGCCGACAGTGATTCATATGCTTCAAGCATCGAGTCAGTTCTATGGACTACCTAATGAGGACGCAAATGACCATCTTGGAAATTTCATGGAATTAGCTGATAACTTCAAGTATCCTGGAGTATCTGATGATATTGTTAAGATACGAATGTTTCCATACACGCTTAGGGACAAGGCTAAACTATGGTACAAACAACTTAAAGGTTCTCCTATAACCACTTAGGAAGAACTGGCAAATGCTTTTCTGGACAAGTATTTCCCATACTCAAAGACAAGCAAGCTCGTCAAGGAGATAACCAATTGCGAACAATATGAAGGTGACTCTTTGAGTGAAACTTGGGAGAGATTTAAGGAATTACAAAGGAGTTGCCCTCACCATGGTTTATCGGATGAATCTTTGCTCAAAACTTTTTATTTTAGCCTTTTATCTACAACAATGGGAACTATTGATGCTGCTTCCAATGGGAATTTTCTAAGGAAGGAAAGAGACGAAGCCTACCATATTCTGGAAGAATTGGCAGCAACAAATAGGATAATCGCAAATGAAAGAAAGAAACAACCTATGAGAGAACTGAGAGAACTAATAGAGCGAAGCGAGAAGAGAGGAATGATTGAACTTGATGCTTCCTCATCATTTCAAGCTCGGTTAGATTTAATGGCAAAACAGTTACGTGATTTGACCTTAAACAAAGTTGATGCTGTCACTATTCAACAAAATTGTGAAGCTTGTGGCAACATTGGCCATGAAATTAGTCAATGTGCCATGATGAACCAACAAACTGAGCCAGTCAATTTTGTTAGTGGTCAGGGACAAGGAGGAAACCAAATGGGGAATAACCCATATTCTTCAACATATAACCCAGGGTGAAGGAATCATCCTAACTTCTCATGGAAAGATAGAAGTAATGATGACAATATGGCAATTGTACCTGATAAGGGACTACCCTTACATGCACCACAATAAGGACCACCACCTGGTTTTCAACCACGTGGATTTTTGGGAGAAAGAATGGGGGTCCTAGAGGAAAGATTTGACAAAGTAGAGAAATTCATCCAACAAACTGGGGAATCATCCACTAACCAAAGCCAAATATTGAAGGCCTTGGCAAGCCAAGAAGCAAGGCAAAACAATTTGGAACAATTCCTTAGAGGGCAATCAACTGCCATGTGCAACATGGAAATACAACTTGGGAAAATTGCAAAGGCAAATGCCCAAAGAGCTTCAGGGTCACTCCCAAGCTCTACTGAAGAAAATCCTCGAGGTCACGTTAATGCTATTGCCTTAAGAAGTGGGAAGGAATTAGCCTCTCAAACAGCTAAAGAGAAGGCTAAGGAAACTAACATTGAGATCCTTGACCAAGATAAGGTAGAAGAAGTACAGCATGAGGAAACTTCGCAAAAGGAAGTTGTAGAGGAAGAAGAAGTTTACGTACTGCCACCACTAATGATTCCCATTCTACCTTATCCTCAGAGGGTAAAGAGAAAGTCGTGAATGAATGAGAAATTTCTCTTTTTATGGAGAAAATAAAGGATGTACAGATTAGTGTCTCTTTTCTTGAGATGCTAGATCAAGTTCCACACTATGCCAAATTTCTAAAGGAATTCGTGACGAAGAACAGAAAGTGGGAAGATAAAGAAATAGTCGCCCTCACAGCAGATTGTAGCTCTCTAATCTTGAAAAATATTCCCACTAAGCTTCAAGATCCTGGGAGTTTCACTATTCCTAGTTTTATTGGTGACACTGAGTTTCCAAAGTGTTTATGTGATTTAGGTGCAAGTATTAACTTGATGTCTTTATCAACATTTCAAAAACTAGGGCTATGTGAAGTTAAGCCGACTTCTATGCTACTCCAGTTGGCAGACCAAACAATAAAGAAACCATTCGGTGTAGTTGATGATGTCTTGGTAAAGATTGACAAGTTCATCTTTCCAGTTGACTTTGTGGTTTTGGATTTTTCTGAGGACAATAATTGTCTACTAATTTTTGGCAGACCCTTTCTCAACACGGCACATGCATTGGTAGATATGCATAATGGTAAATTAGTTCTCCGAATTGGAGATGAGAAGGTTGAGTTTAATATGACAAGTGTGATGCGCTATCCTCTTGATGAGGGGATGTGCATGAAAATTGACGTTGTTGATGAATGTATCCTTGAATTCTGCAAAGAAAATATCTCCAGAATTGAGGATAAAGGACAACAAGAAGAAGAGGAGGAAATTGAGGACGAAGTTAAGGAGGAAGTCAAAAGGAAAAGTTTACTTGAGGAATTGGGAATTCATCTGAAATATCGAACTGCACCCTTAATTGTGAAAGCTCCATCCTTGGAGTTGAAAGAGCTACCACCGCATCTAAGGTATGCATTCTTAATAGATGGAAGGAGGTTACCAATTATAATCTCGAACAAGCTCTCCAAGGATGAAGAGGACAAAGTGCTCGCAATTATGAACAAATGGATTAAGGCAATTGCTTGGCAAATCTCAAACATCAAGGGGATAAGCCCAGAAATTGTGATGTACCATATTCACATGGAGGATGGAGCAAGGCCGAGGATAGACCGACAAAGGAGACTTAATCCAAACATGAAGGAAGTTGTAAAGAAGGAGGTGATTAAGCTTCTAGAAGCCGGAATTATTTATCCAATTTCGGATAGTGAGTGGGTTAGTCCAATCCATTGTGTTCCCAAGAAAGGGGGAATGACAGTAGTAATCAATGATGAGGGGAAACTCATTCCAACACGTACTGTAACTGGTTGGATGGTGTGCGTTGACTACAGAAAATTGAATAATACCACACAGAAGGATCATTTCCCTTTGCCATTCATTGATCAAATATTAGAAAGAATAGCAGGGTATTCCTACTATTGCTTTTTGGATGGGTACTCAGGGTACAACCAAATAGCGATATACCCCAGAGATCAGGAGAAGATATCTTTTACCTGTCCCTTTAGTATTTTCGCTTATCGCAGAATACCTTTCGAATTAAGTTGTGCCCCAGCAACATTCCAACGTTGTATGGAGTCCATCTTTTGGGAGATAAACGAGAAGATTATGGAAATTTTTATGGATGACTTCTCTGTATTTGGAAATTCATTTGATCATTGTCTGGAAAATCTTGATAAGGTACTGGAAAGATGTAGGAAAAGAATTTTGTGCTCAACTGGGAAAAGTGCCATTTTATGGTAGACGAAGGAATAGTTCTTGGGCACAAGATTTCTAAAGTTGGAATGGAAGTGGACAGAGCTAAGTCAGATGCGATAGAGAAGATGATTGCACCAACCACAGTTAAAGGAATTAGAGCTTTTCTGGGTCATACGGGCTTTTATAGAAGATTCATCAAGAACTTCTCTCTAATTACCAAGCCTCTCACAAACTTGTTAGTGAAGGACGTGTCCTTTAATTTTGACGAGCAATGTCAGAAGGCATTTGATGCCTTAAAGAAAGCTTTAGTAACAGCTCCGGTTATTTCATTACTGGATTGAAAACTTCCATTTGAGCTAATATGTGACACAAGTGACCTAGCTTTGGGTTGTGTGCTTGGACAGAAGAAAGAAGGGAAGTTACATGTCATCTACTGTTCTAGTAGAGTATTGGCAGGAGCACAACTCAATTATACAACCATAGAGAAAGAGTTACTTGCGGTCGTCTACGCTTGTGACAAATTCAGAGCATACTTGCTTGGTTCAAAAGTTATAGTCTATACTGACCATGCCGCTTTGAAGTATTTATTCTCAAAGCAAGATGCTAAATCTTGCTTTATGCGCTGGATTTTATTACTTCAAGAATTTGACTTATCAATCAAGGATAAGAAAGGAGCTGAAAATGTTGTCGCAGATCATCTCTCTTGGTTAGAGAAAAGTGACAGGATGGAGAAAAATGGTAAGATATAGGAAGAGTTTCCTCATGAAACTCTGATGACAATAAGTAGAGTGGAAGCCCCCTAGTATGCAAATTTTGCCAACTTTTTAGTTGGAGAAATTATTCTAACAGGCCTAAGTTATCCTCAAAGGAAGAAATTCCTAAGGGATGCTAAATTGTTTGTTTGGGATGATCCATATCTCTTTAAGAGATGTAATGATGGGGTACTTCGACGATGCATTGCTGATTAGGAAACAGCTAATGTTTTAGAGCAATGTCACAATACTACTTACTCAGGTCATTATGGAGCAACAAGGACTGCAGCAAGGGTATTTAAGTGCAGATTCTATTGGCCTTACATATTTAGAGATGCACGTACCTATGTGGAACAATGTGATTGCTCTTAGAGAACGGGTAATATCTCAAAAAGGAATAAGATGCCATTATCTGGTATTTTAGAGGTTGAGCTCTTTGACGTGTGGGGGTTGGACTTTATGGGACCTTTTCCCACATCGTATGGCAACAAATACATCTTGGTTGGAGTTGACTACATTTCAAAGTGGGTAGAAGCTTTGGAATCGCCTGCAAATGATGCTAGAGTTGTTATCCTATTTCTTAAAAAACTCTTCTCGAGATTTGGAGTGCCACGAGCAATAATCAGTGATGGTGGATCACATTTTTGCAATAAACCATTCGAAATCCTGCTTAAAAGATATGGGGTAACTCATAATGTGGCAACACCTTATTATCCCCAAACAAGCGGACAGGTGGAGCTTTCAAATCGAGAGCTCAAAAAGATTTTGGAAAAAATAGTTGGATCGACTAGGAAAGATTGGTCGAATAAGCTCGATGATGCCTTATGGGCATATCGAACAACATTCAAAACTCCAATAGGAATGTCGCCTTACAGGATAGTTTATGGCAAAGCATACCATCTTCCTGTGGAACTTGAGCATCATGCGTTTTGGGTCATCAAGACCCTTAACTACGATTACAAAAAGGCGGGAGAACGAAGAATTCTCCAACTCTATGAGTTGGAAGAAATTCGAGATCTTGCATTCAAAAGCTCAAGACTCTACAAGGAAAAGACAAAAAAGAGACATGATGCCCATATTATCAGAAAAGATTTTAAAGAGGGTCAATATGTTCTTTTTTTTAACTCTAGATTTAAACTCTTCCCTAGGAAGCTCAAATCTAAATGGAGCGGACCTTACACGATTATTAAGGTATTCCCTTTTGGGGCACTTGATTTACAAAGTACCAAGGAGGAGGTTTTTAGAGTTAACGGTCAACGATGCAAAATCTACCTTGGGGGAGGCATCATTAACCAAATTGCAGAAGTGCAATTGGTTAATATGTTTTATAAGGCATAAACAAAGAAGTACTCAAGCTGACAACGTTAAATCAGCATATTTAGGTTAATTTTTATTTTTATTAGTATTTACTTCTATTATTTTACTAATAGGGTTTATTTTATTTTCTTTCACGTGCAGAGTATTGAGCGCTGTGACCTGGTTAATACGAGAAACTCATCACAAGTTGTGAATACTGTGGTACTACAGGGTGACTCGACTAGGCTTAGAGCCAAAAAAGTCGCAAGGAAAGGTAGTTCATCACGGTAGTCCAACTTGGAGTTGTGCATTTTGCAAAGGTCAGGGTTAGATTTGCAAATATGTTTTATGTCAAGTACATAAGTTTAGTGAGAGTCTTAGTTTCTAAAAGAATTCCGATAGATGTTTGCCTAATCATTCTGAGAAGGGCAAAATAAAACTTGAAAATTGAGCGAAGAGACGAGAACTTCTTGAGGCACTCACGAGGAACATCAAGGAGTGTTTACAAGAACAGAATGAGAAAGTTTGGATTCTGCCACAAGTGTGGTAAATTGGAGCATGACGGTGTTTGTAGTAAACATAGCACTATCTCGCAAACTAAGTGAACTGTCCTTCTAAGACAAGACCCTGTTAGGCTTAAAGCCGAAAAGGCTGCGAGACCAGGTAGTTTGTCTTGGTATGCGATTGAAGAGCTTTGTGAGCTACGGATATCAAAGTTGCATCTTTGATGATGATTGCATTTGAGATAGTACTATACGCCAACCGAGCGACGTGCTATTACATCGTGACCCTACTAGGCTTAGTGCCAAAAAGGTTGCGATAACTGATAATCCATCAAAAGATAATGACCCATCAGAATGGGGCGTCTGGTTTTCAAGCTTTCCAGGAATGCAGCGTACATAAAAGCCAAAAAAAATTAAAAAAGGGGGAAAATAAAAAAAAATTAATTTAGATGTACATTTGTGTGTTGTTATCACAATTTGTTAGTTTAAGTGTTTGTTAGTTAGTTGGCATAGGTAAAATATAAATGGCAAAAGCTATTTTCACCAAAAATTCACTGACTGGCGCACGCCAATTATGCACGATAAGAAGACCTGGCGCACGCCAGAAAAAGGTGGCGTGCGCCAGAAATGGAAAAACAGAAACTCTAGCGTACGCCAGGTGTTTCTAGCGTATGCCAGCTAGGTCAGAATGGGGGTATATATTCGGCAGTAGCCAATTTTTGGTCACAATTCACCATCCACCAGAATTCTCAAATCCGAAACCTAGATCTACTCTTGCCCAAGCATCCCGGACACTTTGCCCACATTACCCACCACCAGAAATGCAATCCACGATGTCAGGAGCTGAAGGATCTAGCCGGGTCAGCATGAGGAACACTGGAAAGCGTGCACGAACAGCTAGACCATCAGGGTCCAATTCTTTGTCGGATTCACCCAGAGACATCCGCCACCTCTACAAAGCTCCCTTCGCAATCTTCCATGATTGGGAGGGAGAGAGGTACCGAAAATTCTATAAACTTACTACCTTGAGTCATTTCAAGATTGATTGGGATGACATGACAATCTTAGGGGTAGCTGATGAGTTGACTGCGGCTATCGAGAAGTTAGGTTGGGGTTATTTCACTGAGAGATGCATTTTGGCTAGACAGGAACTAGTGCTAGAATTATATTGTACCTTGCAGATTGAGGCAAATAGGGGTTCATTCACTGCACGAGTTTTTGATACTGAGTTTACAATGGATGAAAGTGATTCAATTTCCTGTTTGACCTTAAATCTAGTGGGGGAGCTTTAGATTTCAAACCTACTAGTCAGGCCCACCGAGCATGGAATGAGATTATAGGATTTGAGAGATATGAGTCGGGAGGGTGCCTAATGCGTTGATTAGAGAACCACATTTAGGAATCCTCTATCGCATTATGACTCTGACCTTCTGTGGTCAATGAGAAGAGTCTAAAGTGTTCCGATCTCAGCTATATGCCATTGACTGCCTCTGCCACGACATTAGGTTTAACACATATACCATGGTTGTTGACTACTTTGCACGTTCGATTAGCGATAGGGAATCTAGGCATCTGTACTTAGGTCATATCATTTCTCGCATTGCACGTTACCATTTTCCTGAGAGATTTTCAGAGTACCAGGGGTCATATGTGGAGCCAGTGTCTCTTGACATCAACAAACTCAACAATAGCAAGCTAATCAAGAGGGAGATGATGAGAGATGGTGAGGAGATAGTGCGGTACAAGCTGTGGGAGGAGCGTCAGGCGGTCATATCTACTCTTACCAGATTGGGCCTTCCACTATCGGCACAAGCGCCGAACCCTCGGGAGTAGGACCAGGAGGAAGAGGAGCATCATGATGAGGCTGGACGCAGCCATCAGTCTCCACGCCTACAGGTAGATCTTCATGACCAGTTTTCTGCGATGCAGTTGTAGCTACAGGGCTACGGAGACCAGCTTCAGGGCTATGGCGTCCAGCTTCAGCATGTGATGTCATCGACTGCTCGTATTGAGGAGCACCATAGAGTTTAGATAGAGGAGCAGCACGCATTCTATGCCGAGCAGTGAGCATTTATGGAGCAGCAGAGGGAGCAAGCGGCGTGGCTGCGATAATGGGTTGAGAACTTCGGCGCTGGATTCATGTTTCCATTACAGTCTCCACCGCAGCCTCCAGCACGGGATTAACAGTGAGCTCCTACTTCCTTATTTTTTTTAATTATTTATTTTACTTTATCTATTTTATTATCTTTCTTTGTTTGCTCTTTTATATGTTAGATTTTTTGTTAAGTGTGTTTATTTGCTTATCTTTGTTTTTGATTTCTTGCATGTTTGTGTTTTTATTTTTGTGTGATATTTGTATTTTTGTATGCGTGAGTTAGACACCTTAAGGACATTGTGTCATTCAAGTGTGGGGGAGGGTTTCTTCCAGGAATCTTTCTTGTTAGGATGTTTAGAGTGTCTAGGACGTGTAGGTTTAGACTTGGCATGAATTTATCAAAAATTTGACCCCCCTCAAAAAATTTTCAACTTGTATTAGAATTTTATCAAACTCTTAGTTAAGGATTTAATTTGAGCACAATGCATAGGAATTAGTAGGAACCTCACACTATGTTGTTTAGGCGAGTAATTTCACTATGTAGACTAGACTAGAGGTTTTTGAGTGTACCTTGTGAGGATTTTAGCCGATGGATGAGGCACTAGTCTCTATTTTTTATGAGGTGTGTACTAGTGTTAGTTAATCGAGGCATCCTACTAGTACTTATCGTGGTCTAGGTTGCATGGAAGTTGTGAAAAGACAGGGCATTCTTTGATATTTGAGCCTAGAGCCTTAGAGCCAAAATTCTTTATTACCATTTGCGTAAAACCATTTAAGCCGAGCCTTTTTATTGATCTTAGATGAGGAAGCCAACTTTGAGCCTATTATCTATCATCATCCCTACCTTTGATCATCCGATTCGAGGACTTATAGTTTGCGCTTGTTGGGAATGTTTGTATTATGAGTAGTCGGTATCTGAAACCGGTTTGGGGTATATCTTGGGATTTTTATAGTTTGTGACCATGTTGAGAAGCCGAGTTTTGCCTAGATGCGTGCATAAGTTATAATGTGTTGAATGTAAGAAAAAGAAAAAGAAGTGAAAAAGAAAAGAAAAAAAGAAAAGAAAAGAGAAGTGAAAAAGAAAAGAAAAAGAATGTGAAGTTGAATAAGCATAAGTTCAGGCAAAACTTGAGCTTCTAGGTCTTAGTATATTGGGATATTGGGGAGTGTATGTTTATTATACTTAGTGAGGATGTTTTAGATTAGGCGAGAGACTGCTTAATTCATGTATTGAGTCCTCGGATTGGGTGGTTTAGCCACTTTCCATATATTTTTACCTCACCCTGACCTTCAGCCCCATTACAACCCGATGAAAAAGCCCCTCCGATCATTGACAACTATTGCGACTTTTAGATAGCGCTGAGTAGGACGTAGGATGCTTTGAGA
>SOPF01021036.1:280-18816 GCA_012979155.1 Hypericum perforatum
ATTTCCGAAGGACCATAAACAAGCAATATAGCACATGAGATATCTGAGGTAATTAGAGTACCTTCAACACACAACCAGCGGGCACCTTTTGAGATTGTAGCACACCTAAATACAGACTGACTCCAAAGAAGGAATAATCCACCCGATCTGCCAATGGATGGGATCGCTTCCCAGCCGAACCGTTCTTTTCTCCACATCTGCTTAGCGATAAATTCTGATGGTTGCTGCATTTTTGTCTCAGTAAGACCAAGAATACCCACCTTATTTGCCCGAACCAACTCCTTGATGACTCGCCTTCTTGCCGGAGTATTAATACCCCGAGCGTTCCAAGTTAGCCAATTCATTTGGCCAACTCATCACCTTGAATTTCTGGAGCAGAATCAGAGGCGGGCAGAGTGTTAGATTTGGGTAGGAGTTCTTTTAGAGCATCAATAAGAGAGCTAGAGCCATCGTTAAGGACAAGGCCAACATTGCAGGCTACCCTTAAAACATCATCAAGCTGAACCGAGGGGAGCCCTAAGACTTGTAACAGGATTCTATTTCTGTTTTGGATTTCTTGGTCCCCAATTATTCTAGAGTGCAAGTCTAGGGAGCATCTTGAGATCCTACGGGGGTGCGAATAAGTTCTTATTAAATCCGGTTAGGAAGAGAATATAATATAACAAAACTGATAAATAGTTTGAGATATTTAATATAAGTTATGGATTAAAGTCTTAAAATTTGCGAGCCTGTATAACAGATAAGGACCAAAAAGAAATTATAAACAACGCAACAGATCTCGATTTTAGCCCATCTTCATTATCTATTACGTATTATAATGCAGAT
This sequence comes from Hypericum perforatum, assembly GCA_012979155.1. Classification (NCBI taxonomy): domain Eukaryota; kingdom Viridiplantae; phylum Streptophyta; class Magnoliopsida; order Malpighiales; family Hypericaceae; genus Hypericum; species Hypericum perforatum. The sequence goes on from SOPF01021036.1 coordinate 1,106, forward strand.
ATTTGACGAAACCCGTTTAACATGAAAATTATCATGTTAGTCTAGTACAAGTATACTGTCATGAAAATGACCTAGAAACCAATTCAATTAAAGCCAAATTACCCAGTCATAGATTAAAATATTATTATATCATAATCAAATCCCTATTGTAAATCACTTGAAAGCGTGAGAGGTTTTAGTATATAATATATTAAAATCTTCTTAATTAACCAGTAAGCTTAAAGTAAAAAATTGAGATTATTTAAAATGTGTACATACTTGAAAATGTGGCTCGAAATTTCAAAGGGTTTGTACGAGATGAACATAAGCTAACATTATAATATAATTTTTATGTCAAAAAAAACAAATTTTTTTACTAATAAATTAGATCCAATAACCTTTCATTTTGAATATGGAATTTCAAAAGAGCAATTTATTGTAGATTAGTCAATATTAGCATACAGATAATAATCAGTAGTTTCTATGCGTGGCGTTTTAGATAAACTAATCGGCCAAAATAGAAAAATAAAATTTCAAGGGCATGGCAAATCAATGTCCATTTTCCACCATTCGGGAAGCTATTTAAATGAAACGTTTTCCCCACTTGTCGTTGATAATTATCCATAATATCAACTTATCAATTAACAATTGGTGATGAATATCGTATTCCTATGAGTGTTCTTATCGATTATCATCATATTTACCGGGACGGAAAAGAGAGCCAAGTGTGGCGTATTTTCAGAAAGATAGAGACAATAAGTTAAGTCGAATACGATTCCAAAGAAAGTGTGAAAGTATTCAACAATTAAACTAGTACTACGGATAATTAATCAGCGGATACAGTTCGTCGCAACGGAAAACATGCCGAGGACTCTACTGAGTCATTCGCTGGACAGACCGGTGCATATGATCGTCAACTTCCAATTTGCTTCCCAAGGAACCTGTTCAGGTACACATTTGCTAACATCTTGCATTTCTTGCAGGTCTGGCAACACCATCAGTAGCGCATTGGCCAGGTTCAGATCCTGATTGTTCCTTGCTGGATTCCAATACCATCTGTACGGACTGAATCACGATCTGGAGCGCATTGGCCAGAGTGTCCATATGAGGTGTGACTCCACCACCAATATGGTTCACCTTTGCTTTCGGAACACGGGCAATCTCCTCTACATCGTTGGCCCTTTCGGGTGCTCGCTTCTTGTAAGGCACAACAGTCAACTGAGAGCTTTCAAAAGGTGTATCAGACGACATGGATGCAGCTGCATGAATCGATGACAAGGCTGTTATTGCCGCATTGATCTCTGCGTCCCTCTTTCGTTTGGCACCAGCCCCAATATACTTCACCCCACCAACCTCAACACTACAGGTATAAAAGGGTATACGACCTTCTTTCTCTTTACTCTCGCACCGGTAGACTGGAATAGCATAGTGCATTTTTTGAGCATATTCTTGCAAACGACTCTTGCACAATCCAGTTTCATGCTGAAACACCCAAAAAAATATACTTCAGATGCCACATGCAACAACCAATAACGCAAAATAGAATTCTTGAATACAACAATAAAGAAGAAAATAATGAAACCAAAAGTAAATCAATGATAAATAGAGAAAGTCTCAGTTTCGGTTCTTTTATAATATGGCAAATTCCTATAGCTATGTGAGATACTATGTGCAGGAAACAAAATAGACAAACAACAATGACATTTAACATAACCAGATGTCGGTAAATTGCATAAGCTGGCATGGGAATTTTAAACTAAATTTGTCGAGAGAAAACAGAAGGAAAATACTGATTAATACATACTTTCATTTTCAAGGAAGAATCAGCTTACAACGGGTACTGAAATGGATTGACCCCGTTGACCAGCTTTAGCCAACTCTTTGAGGGCAGCCTCGGCGGCTGAATGCTCAGCAGCCTTTCTATTGGCAAATTTAGACAGAGACTCATATCTGATATTGTTTAAGACTACAGTTGAGTGAAAAACAGGTTCATGAGGAGGACCTTCCTGGATTGTGTTATACACCGGCTTAGAAAGTGCTGCCTTTTGTGTATACTCAAGTAATCTGCTCTTGAACAGATGGCGGTTGGAAACACCTGAACAATGAGACAGAGAAATGGAAGTCAACACATCTATCAAATGAAATGTAATACAACCACCGATACAAAGGCGAAAGCTGGTATAAATGTTATGTCACTTTAGGCAAGCTCAACCATTACATGAACTGGATGTCAAAGTGGCTTAACTTGGCACAAGCGTATCTTGGGGACATTTCATCTTTGCGAAGCATTAATAAGTTAAATTTCTTTCCTACGGGGTACTTCAACTGGAGAACAGAATGAGAATGTGAACCAGAAAAAACAAGGCCTGATTATCAAGAAGCACCAACTATCATATCTTATCCAGTGGTGAATGTTGCATTCCCGCGAATCCATGAGTAAAACACCAAACCCAGACAGAGACGCCTAAACCAACTCCGTGAAGTTGCAATGCCCGACTTTACAACTTATTTTTTTTTTCCAAGAACTGCTATCAAATAAAATAAAAAACGTTATACAAACAAACACAGAAAGCCCACAAAACACCTGCTGACCAACAATCCTGGTAGTCAGGTGGGGCAGAAATCTCTCACCAGCTAACCAACAGGCCTGGTAGTCATGGGAGAGGTGTACAAAAGAGTGCCTCACCAGCTAGCCAACAAGCCTGGTAGTCAGATGAGGTAAGAGGAAAGAGACTACAAAAGACAAATCATGCAGAAAAATCGGCATGACCCATTTGCTCGGAATCCCTAAAAGCTCAGGCTCAATGCCCGACACATCATCCACAGCAGATCTGAGATGAAGAAACATCGGGTCCTCAAGGGACAAACCTGTGGTAGGGCTGGCTTGACATGTCGCGGCCTATCAACCCTGTGAGCGAGGAAGGAAGGTTCGGCCACCAGCCATCCTCTGTGAGGTGTGTCAGAGCATCTGCGACAGAGTTCTCTTCCCGGAAGATATGCGTGACGTGAATCAGCATCTGAGCTCGGATCTGTGTCATATGGAGCCAGCGGGAGCGCCATCTCCAAGGGACTGCCGCCTGTGAGGTCTGGAATCTGGTGAGGACATACATGGAGTCAGTCTCGATCCACAGTCTGTGCCATCCACGCTCATGTGCTGCCTCCACCGCTAGGATAGTCGCAAAGAGCTTAGCCTCGAAAGCGAAACAGCTATAGATGCTCTGGCTAAAACAACCCCTGACGAATCCTCTGCTAGTGCGAAATACCCCAGCAGATCGACCCTGTCCCGGGGCCCCCAAGGAACTACCATCCGTATTGCACTTGAGCCAGTCCGGAGGGGGCAACACCAAGTGACCTCGACAATACGCGGAGCCCGACATGGCCTCGGTGCAATACGGAGGTCTCGTAGTAGTGACTGTTTACGCTCTGACGAGAAGCACCTGCCTGTGTCAAAGATCACCGTCTTACTGACCAACCTGCGGAGCAGAACAATCAGGGTATCTAAGCTCCGTCGCTGGTCACTGAAGATGCGCGCATTGCGCTCCGTCCACAAAAGCCAGCCGGCAGAAACGATAGCTACCCTCCACAGTCGATCCACCTGTGGACTGAAGCGTTGCTGCATCCCCTCTGTGATCAACTCGTTGAGGCTTAAGAATGGCCTCCACGAGACCCCAAAAATACCAAAGATGTACCTCCAGAAGGCAGCAGCAATCGGACATCTAATCAGCAGATGATCAAGAGACTCGACAGCGGCCAAACACATGCAGCAAATGTTTGGACCGATGAATCCTCTGTGGAACATGGCATCTGTAGTGGGAAGTGCACCGAGAATAGCACGCCATAAGAAAACAGATCGCCTAGGGGGTATGGTGGCGTCCCAGATCCAAGATCCCCAACAAACCGGGAGGTGGCTAGGTCGGATATGCTCATAGGCAGATCTAGAAGTCAGAAGGCCATCTCTAGAATGGGCCCATACAGTCCTATCACTGCCTAGGGGACCCAACTGATGGTGTCTGATATCGCGGATAATATCCGGAAAAGCTGCACAAAATCGTCTATGAAAAACCCAACGACCATCCTGCCAACAGTCTGCAACCGTGAAGGTGCACAGCGAATAAAGATGCTCCGGGAGTCCCACCCTCTCAGCTATGATGTAACCCAGCCAATTATCTAACCAGAAATTGGCTGTCGAGTCCTCTCCCACTAACACACGTGAAGACCTAACAATATCCGGTAAGCAGTTCCTCACTCCCTTCAGGATAGAAGAGCGAACGTACCTCCGGGTCGTCATGTCTGTCCTATCAATCAAGCGGGCTCGGATGCAGTCCATATACTGTGCTGAGCCATGAAAGATAGTCTAGGTGAGGCGACTCAGGAATGCTAGATTCACCTGTCTAATCGATCTGAGTCTGAGGCTGCCTTCCCCTTTTGGGATACAGACTCTGTCCCAAGACACCGTACAGGAGGCCCGTTTGTGGATGTCACCAGTCCATATAAAGTTCCTCATACACGAGTCCACTCGATCCAGGAGCGAAACTGGCCACTGGTATATCATCATGGAGTGCGTAAGTGAGCTGAGGATAACTGACTGCACTAGACAAGCTCTTCCTGCGAGGGAAAGCGAGGAACCCTTCCAGCGTTCAAACTTGCTAATGATGGTGTCGACGGTGACCTGCAAGTGAGAACGGCGGGGAGGGCCATAAAAGAGAGGAATGCCAAGGTAGGAGAATGGCATCTGACCTGCCGAGATCCCAAGAATATCCAGGAGTCCTCTGCGTTGACTAGGTGACATGGACTCTGTAAAGTAGACTCGTGACTTCTCCGGGTTATAGAACTGACCCGAGACAGCCGCATAGTCCTGTAAAAGTCGAAGTAGAATGCGACAGTTGGCCTTGGAGGCCTGGCCGAAAATGATCACATCGTCAGCATATAATAGGTGTGATGGAAACATGCTGCCTCTCGCAGAGCGGAAACCCATAAAATCCCCTCGTGTCTCAGCCTGCTGGAGAAGTCTACTAAAGATCTCCTCAGCTGCCACAAATAGTAGCGGGGATAATGGGTCCCCCTGCCGTACCCCCTGAGTGCAGCTGAAGTAACCTGCAGGGACCCCGTCGACCAAGATGGAGAGCCTGGCAGAATGTAGGATACTGATCACCATGTCAGTAAAAGCCACGTCAAATCCCCAAGCTCGAAGCACAGCCGATAAGAACTCCCATCGGAGGGTGTCAAAAGCCTTCCGGATATCCACTTTGATGGCCAAATTGCCACCATTCCGTCGTCTGCCAAGACAGTTGATACCCTCTGAAGCCAGTGCCATGCAGTCATGTATCTTACGACCTGGAATGAAACCAAACTGGTGGAAGGAAAGTAGAGAGTCAAGGATCGTACCGAATCTGGTAGCCAAAATCTTCGTCACAATCTTGTAGACGAAGTTTCCCAACACAATGGGCCTGTAATCCTCGATCCGCTGAGCCTCCGGAGTCTTCAAAACTCTAAACCCGAAATCCTAAACCCTAAAACCTAAACAAACAATTTTTTTTTACTTCCACTAACTCGAAACCGTCGAAAATACATTAGCTTCCCGGTTAACGCTAACACTCATTTGATTTAGCGAAAAACAAAACACTTACTGATCACCCAAAACCGTTGGGCTTTTGTAATATTCCCAAAATTTCAAACAGAAAAAGAAAAGAAAAAAAATGAGTATCTGAAAAACTAATTAGGGTTTTTGATACACAGAAGGAAATAGCAAGACGAGGGATAGATAAGAAGAACGCACCGGAGACGGTTTGTTTGGGGAGCATCGGAACCGTTGATTGGAATACCCGACAAAGTAGTTCTTCAACTATCAAAGATAATTGGAATAAACTTGTATGGTAGTTTTTTTAAATTTTTTTTATTCAATGCTCTTCTTCCCCTGCTACAAAGGCAGTATATAAGCTGTATACAAAGAAAAAGGACTTTACGCCTACCATTATTAAGTAGAAGAAACCATACAGCTTTTTACTCCTTAAGCATTAACTTATTCATTAAAATTTTATTAATTATTAATGGAAACCAAAGCCTTCAACACCAAGGAATCACACACGTTCCTTTTCAAGGAACGGAATAGCGATGTCCCCCGCATCAGGTTCCCTGGCCAATGAGACGGAGTCATTTAAGTGGACGAGGAACGGGGCATGTGCCCGTTCGTGGAATTAATGACAAGGTGATAATTTTAGACATAAGTTATTATGATGTAATATTAGGAGTACAAAATTTGGTCTCATTAATCGGTAATGAGGCATTTGTTATATAAGAAATGAATTAGTAGTTTATGTTGAGATTACCACACTCTTGGTTTTGTGTGATGAAAAAATTCAATTATTAATTATAGAAAAAGTTTTTTGTAGGATACAATTTTATTATAGTTTCTGCTTTTAATGAGGGTTACGTCTGTAAGGATGAAATCTAGACATTATTAACTTTATTTAAATCTCTTATCATTCAGTTTTTTGCACATAAAGTCATTAAGACTAGCCTGTATTGGGTGCTACCGGGGATCCAACAACATGACCGGGATAGAAAAAAATGGGCCCCGCAGCAAATTGAAAACTTCTAATATCAGAGACCACACGTGAATATCAAGCTTGTAATATCATATATTGCATATGAGTATTTCAATAAATACAAGATTATATTACGTTTAGTGTTTAGTGGTAAGAGTACGTTGCATTTAATAATACAAGATGATGCATTTGGTGGTGCACCATATGTGTTTGTAGTGGCACGTCATGTTTTTTTTTGGGTTTAAATCATTGATATTCGATACAAAAGTTACAAAACTCTAGTAATCAATATTTAGTATTATTGTATTTTGAAGTATTTAATATTTAGTAATATCATTTAGCATTTAGTGACAAATCTTGTTAAATATAGTGGTACATCATGATATATTTAGTAGTACTATAATTATATAATTATAAATATCAATATAACTAATGATATCATTGATTATAGAGAAGTTTTATAATTCAAGCAGACATTTCGATATTGGAAAAAGATATCCATACATCAAACCAAGAGAAATATTCTAGATTATAACAAAATCTCATAATTTTAATAGAAAATTCCTTATTGAATAGAAGTACTATAAGAATATAATCAGTATCTTGCATATTTATTAATGAAAGAAAGCAATAAAAAAAATACTCATGCATGTTGTGCGTGTTGATTGCATCTGTCCGATTAAAAAGCATTTGTCTTTTCCTAAATCAACGATCACGATCGTACACCGGGTGATGAACAATAGAGTTATTATATTTAGAAACTTAACAACATTAAATATTTGTTGAAAAAGTTTAAATATTCTTAAAACAAAAACTTGATCCAATATCAATTAAAATTTTACCAAAAATATATATATATATTATTCTTCTTTTTAGGGTCTTGTCATATATATAAAATTCTTAAATGTCCACTCCAACCATTACCACTTTATTCAGGCCTAAGTACTAGAATATACATAGTACTAACATATAGAAAAATATAAAGATGAAATACACAGCCCTTCAGTGTGCAATCCTAGCCATTCTTCTAGCTACCAGCACCAGAGTCACCTCCGACGACTGGGCCCTGATCCCGGAGAACCCGACCCAGGTGACCAGCTGGTTCGAGACCAATGTCCAACCCTACTCGCAGCGAAGAGGCACAGGCACCCTCAACTCGACCCTGAAAGCTGCAGAGGCTAACCGAGAGAGCTCGTTGGTGCTTCCCGGGGAGGTTGGTCACTATCGACCTCCTCCCCGGTTGACTAAATTTATCTTTTTCTTTACGTTATGTTCTTGTCTTTTTATTATAGCTTTATGCTTTATCCGGGTGTTAATGCTTATTTCTTTCAGGCTCGTGGCTAGTTCGAATTTGGTTGGATTCTTCCGACCCCTTTTCGGTTATGCCTCGGGTATAACGAAAGTCTCTTCAGAGGCATTTTCAGCTGTCTTTTTAGCTAGTAGTAGTTTGGTTTGGAAGTTCTCTCTTGCGATGTTTGGTGCTCTCGGTGTTGAGAACTTGAGTGTGATCTCTTTTTCATCCACGATGCATGTGCGCTTTTTTGACACTTTATACACCATTTGTTGTTCTTTGTTTTTGCTTCTTATCTATGTAATCGATCTGTCGGTTTATTCGACTTAATGAAATTGTGTTCTTCCCCTCAAAAAAAAGGTAGAATGTTCTACGCCTACCCACTATTCTAAGATGAAGCCCAACAAAATTTCCAAAGAAATTTGAACTCCCGCAATGTAGCCATGTCAGGGGTTCTCTCTTCTATCACAAACACAACTTACCAGCCGACGACATTCGCAACCTCCCTATTAAATAATAATAAACACGAAACACAGAACACCAACTCCAAACACTATTGTACCAGGTTTAAAAAAACACTATTGTACTAGGTTTAAAAAAACACTATTGTACTAGGTTTAAAAAAACACGAACCTAAATTCATTTCTTTATTACTTCAGCCACGTACGATCACTTACAACGTCAACTGTATTTAATCCCATTGCGCCATCCCATTATCCCATTCTTCTTGTTCTTAAACCATAAACAAATAAAAAGAATAAGGCAATGGAGGAGCAAGGACACGTGGCAGCCCTCGCCTTCCCGTTTGGCACCCACGCGGCGCCAGTCCTCTCCGTGCTCTGCCGCTTGGCCACCCTCTCCCCGGTCACGCGCTTCTCCTTCCTCGGCACCCGCGCGTGCATCTCCTCCGCCACGAAAGGCGTCGCTCTGCCCCCCAACCTCGTGACGTGCGCTGTCCCGGACGGAGTCCCGGACGCGCATGTGGCATCGGGGCACCCCATGGAGGTGATAGAGATGTTCCTGGCAGCGGCAAGGGGTAGCTTCGAGGAGGGGTTAGAGAGGGCGGTGGAGGAGAGCGGGAGGGGGGTCACGTGCTTGGTCACGGACGCGTTCTTCTGGTTTGGCAGGGAGCTCGCCGACGGGCTCGGTGGGATCCCTTGGGTGACCTTTTGGGGTGGGCCCGCCGCGCTTTCCGCCCATCTTTACACAGATTTTCTACGGGAGAGTTTGGGTACTGGAGGTATGTATTTAGGTACCGGTTGGGATTACATGAAAGAGACATCTCTGAGTTTAAATTTGAAAGAAAAAATAATCTTAAAAAGTTAAAAAAAATATTTGCCGTCGTAGGTTTTTTTTAAAATTTATTTAGGTATTACTATTCACCCTTTACTACTAAACTCTGGTGATAACTAAATCACGGATAAAATTTTCGTCATTTGGTCATGGAAACAGTCTCATGTTTTGGACATTTACAAAAACATATTTTATATCTTGTTGACAACGAATATCTGATATTTCAATGTTTTATAGCGTCGGAATGTAGAAACAATTAAATACTTTTGGTCTAATAATCAAATGATCGTACTTTTTACCATTCAACCGGGTTCAAATCCTAGCTCCATTCCCATTTCAATTTTTTACATTCTTCCCATTCTCCTTCTGATGCATTATGATACCAAATAATTTATGCAATTTCGAATATTTTTAAGTTGATTCAGAAAATTTGGACTAATTATTTTTCAAAACTAGATAAATATTATTACTTCTATGAAAATACATACAACATATGTTAATAAAAAGGGTCTAAATTTTGATTAGACCTAATTATACCATAAACTAGTCACTTTTAAAATATAATTTTATTGACTTTAAAATTGATGTTTTTACAATATTAAGAGGAAATTATAGTCAAATGACTCAAAATAGAAAATTTTAATCCTAGATTTTTGTTAATTTGACTAGCATTTTTTCTTAATATTGTAACAAATCAGTTTTAGAGTCGGTAAAATATATATCTTAATATTGGTTAATTTATAATATATTTAGTCTAATCAAAATTTAGAATTATTTAATAGTATATGGTGTATGTATTTTCCTATAAGTAACAATAATTATCTATTTTGTAAAACCAAATTAATTCATATTTTTGAATTAACTTAAAACTATTTGGTAAAGAGCGAGACTAATTGACCACTAGATCAAGGACATTTAATTGTTTGTATACGATGCAAGATACTATAGAATAGTAAAATATCATATATTTGATCAACCAAGACAATATTTTTTTCGTGAGTGCCAAAACATGAAAATTTTCTCTGTGATCAAATCACGAGAATTTTATACGTGTGTTGGTCATCACAGAATTTTTCTATCCTAGACACCAAAATAATAAAATTAAAAAAGTAATACTAATTTAGTCGTAAGTGATAAATAATAACATCAAAATAAAAAAAAACCATTGTAACATCAAAACTATAAACCTCCTAAATATTTATAGTTTTATATTTTCTCATGTTTTAATTTCAACCTGACTTCACATCTTCCTTCGTACTCAAAACTGGTGAGCCTATTTTTCTTAATTGCCCCATCGTACTTCACTCCAATTCGCACAATTCACCAAGACATTTTACTACATAAACAGTATTTAAAAAATGTTCACACAAGTCGTATAAAATATCAACTCATAAGTATTTCAACAACACCATTATTAATTATCGAAAATTATTAACGATGGTTCAACAAATCAAAACTAACAACAACTATTATTAATCAATTATCAAGTTTCAACATTCTCCATTATTGATAATTAACTACACTAGTCTTTCCTAATTCACAGAATTAATAACGATAGTTCAACAAATCAATACTAACAACAACTATTCTTAATCGATTATCAAGTTTTAACAATTACCATTAATGATAATTAACTACACTAACACAAAATTACTAACCATGGTTCAAAAATTCAGAAGCAAACTATATCACAAAAGCTAAATTATAATTACTTACCTGCTTGAAGCTTGAATCCATGCACTAAACTCTCTTCAAACCTCAAAATTTTTGGATTTTTTGGTGGAAATTTTGGAATTTTTGGCTTACTGCTTCGTTAGTCTGAGGCAGCATTCTTATAGACAAATAGACGGGTAAAAAACCCGTCTATTGATAATCCGGGAAATTTTTTCCGTCTATTGGTTCGATAGACAGAAAAAATTCCCAACAAACACTATTTCTGCAATTTTTTTATGGGGTACTAAAATGATAATTTGGGGTGAATAGTAACACCAAATAAAAAAAATCCTTCCTAGGTTTTTGTACTTCTTGTACAATAGGTGTAATTATTCTTAGGGATATTTTTAAGGAGCAATGGCATTTTACTTATAAAAGAAATTCAGCTGCGGTAATTGAACAATTATTAACACTAATAATCTAAAAAATTGCAAAGGAAAATGCTCCCTTATCCATGTTTTTACGTGATAACATTTAATTTTTTTTATTGAAAATTCGTAAACAACCTTAATTTTCGGTATTTTGTGTGTGTAAACAGATGCAATAACGGGACGCGAAGACGAGTTTCTGACACAAATCCCAGGGATGTCCAAAATCACGGTGGGCGACCTTCCGGAAGGCGTAGTGGTTGGCCACCTGGCCTCCCCCTTCTTCGACATGCTTCACAAAATGAGCCAAAAACTGCCCCTAGCTGACGCAGTGTGCCTAAAATCGTTCGAAGAAATTGCTCCAGAATTCACGGAAGACCTTAAGTCCAAGCTCAAACATTGCCTCAACATCGGGCCCCTTATCTTGATCATCCCACCACCCAAGGCACCGGACGACTCCAACTGCATTGCGTGGCTCGACAAGCACCAAGAAGGATCAGTGGCATATATCGCGTTCGGGTCAGTGGCGGTGCCTCCGCCCCACGAGCTCGTAGCACTGGCCGAGGCCTTGGAGGCAAGGAACGTGCCTTTTCTATGGTCGCTCAAGGACAGCTTGAGGGTTCACCTCCCAGACGGGTTTTTAGAGAGGATGTCGTCGTCGTCGCGAGGGCTAGTGGTGCCCTGGGCCCCGCAGACGGAGATCCTGGGGCACGATGCGGTTGGCGTGTTCATCACACAGGGTGGGTGGAACTCGGTCATCGAGAGTGTGGTTGGTGGGGTGCCTATGATATGTAGGCCCTTCTTGGGGGACCAAAAGATAAATGCGAGGATGGTTGAGAATGTGTTGGGGATCGGGGTCCGGGTCGAGGGCGGGACTTTGACCACGGAAGGACTTATGAATTGCTTGGATGAGGTTTTTGTCGAAGAGAATGGTAAGAAGATGAGGGATGCCTCGAATGTTCTTAGGAGTAAGGCTCTTGCGGCAGTTGAACCTCAAGGTAGCTCGAGCAATAACTTCAAGACCTTACTAGAGATTGTGACCAGTACCAAGAAATTGTAATAGCCAGAAGCCAATCGCTTGTTTTATCTTTCGGTAACCCCAAAAAGTAAAATAAATGCGTAGAGTGATTGATCAGATCCGTTACGTTATTGAAAAAATGAGTTGAAGTTCTTTCTTTAGTTTGTTTTAGGGGAGATTGTCATAAGTCACTGTGGTTTGCCTAAATTATCATTTTAGTCTCTTTTGTTTCGAAACTGAAACTCTCTTAGTTTATTTTTATTGTACTCTTTGCTAATTCTGAGCATAATTTTGAAATAACTGGTTTACCCTTCCAATAAAATAATGGAAAAGACCATCTTCTTCCGCCTTTCTCCATCAATCTCAAACATCTTCTTTTAGGTCTACATCTGCATAGAAAACTTATAAATCGACTAATTCCTCATCTCCAAAAAGCTTCACTATGTACTACAGTTTTTCCAACTTGGGAGTTTTAGGTCTCGCCAAATAATTGCCTCTCCTCCTCGTCGTCCCCTCGTCCTCGTCTTTATCACAAAATCAGGAATAGATACATCACGGCGGAGTCAAGAAGCCCCGCCGCTACCGTCTTTGAACCGTCGCCCTAACGCCGGAGTCCTCCTTCAGAGAGACAGCAGCTCCGACTATACTTCGCGGAAGAGTTTGCCGAGTGAGTGGGGGACGAATTCACGATAGAATTTTGTATCAACTCAGAATAGTAGGAAGAATAATTTGTCGTACATGATATTTCAACCTAATGTTGCTTCCAACAAACCAAGGAAGAAAGTTCCATATGAATTGAACTTGGGGTTAATTGATACCAACCTTTTGGTAACTATAATAATCTTTGCACTGAACTCTTCATCACTTTTAAATTTATTAATGAGCTTGTTGTAGTTCATTAACAACTTTTGTTAGAAGTAGTTCATTAACGACTTGTAACAGAATCAGGTAAAAAATTTCAAGAAGAGTGATCAATAATTTAATTTCAATAATCCAATGTTTTTTCAGAGATTATTTATATTTTATTGGATTTTTTTTTAATAATTACCATTTTATTAAAGAAAAAGAAAAGGTTACAAAGGCTCACAAGCCCATAAAATCCCGCTAGCCAACAGTCCTGGCAGTCATTAGAGGCAACGATAAAAAGCCTACACCAACCAAGGTGGCCCGGCGCGGTGGCCGGTGGTGGCTGTAGGTGGCCCAGCGCGGAGGCCGATGGTGGCCAGAGGTGGCCCGGCGCAGAGGCTGGTGGTGGCCGGAGGTGGCCCAGCGCGGAGGCCGGTAGTGGCCGGAGGTGGCCCGGCGCGGAGGTCGTTGGTGGCCTGAAGTGGCCTGGCGCGGAGGAGGCCCGGTGCGGAGGCCGGTGGTGGCCGGAGGTGGTGGTCCGACACGCGAAAAATGGCCGACGAGCATATCTAAAGATGCGCCACGTCGAGCCCATTCCCGTGAAGTGCACGGATCCCGCCGGAGAGTAAAGCTCCAGTCGGGATTTGGCTTTGAACGACCAGCGGCCAAGTGGCCGATCCGGCGATTCTGGGAGACACCGGCGACGGGGGTAAGACCGGCCGGAGCGCCTCGACTGGAGTAGTACGGATCTGTCCTCGGATCGATCCAGCGAGATCTGAGGTGATCAGGATCTGAAAAACGGCCGGCGGAGAACTTCGGCAGTTGACAGTGAACTGGCGGCCGCGATTGGTATCGGCGGGTGCAGCCTCGAACGGCCGACCCGATGAAGTGGACCGATGGACTGGGAGTAGCCATTGGCGTCCATAAATTTGGATTTGGCGGGGAAGAGGGGAGGCGCTTATTTTTTCTCTTCTCTGTTGGTTTTTTGGGGGGAAAATGTTAGTGTGTCGGTGTGGGTATATTTTATTGGATGTTTGGTTTCTCAAAAATCAAGTTTTATCGGCAGTTGAATTTTATTTTTCAAAGTCTCATCATTCCGACTCGTAAAAGAAGAATGTTGGGGTTGTCTTTAGGGTTTTTCGTACTTGTCATTTAAATTATTTTTAATAACTTTCAGCTTAAATTTTTTTCTCCTTTTCTAAGCGCTTGTGAAAAATAGATTATACCCTATTTCAATTAGTAAGAAAAAATATTTGTAACTTGTAAGGTTGGGAGTGTTAAGCATTTTTTTCACAAAATAATATTTGACATCTACGTACCAATTGATGGCTGATGTTGGTAGCTAACGTCCCTCAATTAATAATTAACTTGCATTACTTTTTCGATGTCTGGCGGGGCCGCTAAAATGTGCTACGCACACCTACCCTTCTAAGATGAACCCCAACAACATTTCCAAAGAAATTTGAACACCAACATCACAACTTTTCTTCTGTCAAGTACCATTCGTACAATGGTTTGTAACTTGTGAAGCAGTGGTTCCTTATCAGCCACGTAATTGCGGTTCACGGTGATCCACGTTGAATACTTCAAATTCGTTCGATGTATTTTAAAAATAACATTACATTAAAGTATTGAAAAATCCAATTAATTATTTTCCCTAAAAGTAAACACGGTAGTTGTGGATCGACCAGAGAAAAGCACTGACTGTACCAGTTAGTAATCAACCGTCAATGTACACATTTTTTTGGTAGAACCATCACCCATAAACATGAGCCCGTACTGCCCTACCCATGCACATCATTAAATAGGGTTTGGGAAATGTACTTGGAGAAAAATGCACCGGTTCTTAGTGTGTCAGGGTAGTTCGTACGTAAAAAAAAATTATTTTGGTGTTATTGTTCATGAAAAATTACTCATTTGGTACCCAAAAAAAATTTAAGGAACTAGTGTCCAGGTAGTTACAAGTCATGGACGCTATGCTAAAGATGTATTAGCAAAGAGTAAACACAGTAGAACCATCACCCATAAACATGAGCCCCTACTGCCCTACCCATGTGGCCATGCACATCATTAAATAGGGTTTGGGAAATGTACTTGGAGAAAAATGGCACCGGTTCTTAGTGTGTCAGGGTAGTTCATACGTAAAAAAAAAATTTATTTTGGTATTACTGTTCATGAAAAATTATTAATTTAGTACCCAAAAAAATTTAAGAAACTAGTGTCCAGGTCGGATAAAGTTACAAGTCATGGACGCTATGCTAAAGATCTATTAGCAAAGATGAAAATAGAAGTCAGTTCAGAACCAGGCTTTCATAGTCTACATGCAGACGACTAGATTTTGGGATATCTAGTGCGTCAGTCACGTAGTGATCGAACCGATATTGATAACACCTTTGGAGCGGTGATAACTAGAGACACATATATTTTATATGCTGGTAGTGGAGATGACCATTACGCTTTAGGATGTAACTATACTGTATAGACTTCTTATTGATGGCATCCCACTCACGGGACATCAGACACTGTCTGAGTGGACGGAGATATGTATTCAATATTTTGATAAGAATCCAAAAGATACACTGAGTTGTGTGATCAGCAACTACATTGCCCTGCAATGGTTTGAGAATTTTTACAACCTTGCAGATCTGTCTGATGATAGTGATGATGAGATAGTGTGATAGTTTATTCGTACAAATATAATATGCCTAATTGGCTATATATTACTTCCAAAGACTACTAAGTTAAAGGTTATTCTATGTTGATTGTTGATGCTATTGGATGTCAATTCGATAGCAACATATAGTTGGGATAGCGCTTGTCTAGTCTATCTGTATAACCAGTTATGCAAAACTATCGATCGTACTTCATTTTCTATCTCCATAGACCTTGCACTAATTTATATATGAGCTGCTAAAAGGATCATCCCACTTTACCCCACCATCAAAAATCTGGTGGTCCAAGAATATGGTCAAGCACTCAACATCAGGTAATAATAATTTTTAAGAGTCATGTACTATTGTTCTTGTGTTCGTTTTCCAAAATATGATATATATATATATATATATACATACATATATACATACACACATACATAAACGCGTTTATTTCAGGTAGATTGGAACGATATACATGGGTGTCTTAAAAAAATATTTAAGCATCACAGTTTATTAGCACAAGTTGGATGAGCTCTAAGGCAAAGTTATAAGTAATAAAATCTTTAAGATGAGCTAAGTCTATTATATTTTTTTGTTCAAATTCTTTTTTTTCAAATAAAAAGAAAAAGCGGATACAAACCCACAACACACCTGCTGACCAACAATCCTGGTAGTCAGGTGGGGCAAACACCCTCACCAGCTAGCCAACAAGACTGGTAGTCGGGTGAGAGAACATAAACCAGCTAACACCCATGCTAACCAACAAACTTGGCACTCAAGGCACGCAAAAAAATAAAGACCGAAATAGCCAGAAAAAATATCGTCAAGGGACAAACCTGTGAAAAGGCTGTCCGGACATGTCTCTATCGACAAGACCACGTTGAATACTTCCAATTCGTTCGATGTATTTTAAAAATAACATTACATTAAAGTATTGAAAAATCCAATTAATTATTTTCCCAAAAAGTAAACACGGTAGTTGTGGGTCGACCAGAGAAAAGCACCGACTGTACCAGTTAGTAATCAACCATCAATGTACACATTTTTTTGGTAGAACCATCACCCAGCCCTACTGCCCTACCCATGGACATCATTAAATAGGGTTTGGGAAATGTACTTGGAGAAAAATGGCACCAGTTCTTAGTGTGTCAGGGTAGTTCGTACGTTAAAAAAAATAATTTTGGTATTACTGTTCATGAAAAATTACTAATTTGGTACCCTAAAAAAATTGAGAAAAATTATAATTTGATACCTGTGGTTTGACGAATATTGCGTGATGATCCTGTGGTCCTAAAACACAACTCATGATCCTGTGGTTGGTTAAAAATTTTATGACGTAGCCTCGGGATGGCTCCAAACCCAAAAACTGCTCCGAGCTAAGTGTGAAACGTTTTCCCCACTTGTCGGCCAAAATAGAAAAATAAAACGTTTAAATGAAACGTTTTCCCCACTTATCGTTGATAATTACCCATAACTTTTTCATTATATCAGCTTATTAATTAATAATTGACTAATCACCAATATCATATTCCTATGAGTTCTTATCGATTATCATCATATTTACCGGGACGGAAAAGAGAGCTAAGTGTGGCGTATTTTCAGAAAGATAGAGACAAGAAGTTAAGTCGAATACGATTCCAAAGAAAGTGTGACAAAGTATTCAACAATTAAACTAGTACTACGGATAATTAATCACCGGATACAATTCGTCGCAACGGAAAACATGCCGAGGACTCTACTGAGTCATTCGCTGGACAGACCGGTGCATATGATCGTCAACTTCCAATTTGCTTCCCAAGGAACCTGTACAGGTACACATTTGCTAACAACTTGCATTTCTTGCAGGTCTGGCAACACCATCAGTAGCGCATTGGCCAGGTTCAGATCCTGATTGTTCCTTGCTGGATTGCAACACCATCTGTGCGGACTGAATCACGATCTGGAGCGCATTGGCCAGAGTGTCCATATGAGGTGTGACTCCACCACCAATATGGTTCACCTTTG
>SOPF01021038.1:0-13696 GCA_012979155.1 Hypericum perforatum
CCCCAATGATAATTCCCTTTAAAATCAAAGTGGTCAATTACTTCAGTAGAGTAACATTTTACAGTGATCAGATGGATATGGAACTTACTCATGTTCCTGCACCTTAACGGGCGTCTCCTCATCATCAACGCAAACAATGTCATAGAAGTGGCACACATCATGAACAGCCTCATCACTTGATGCTTCTTTATTTCCTCTTCTGCTCCTCCAGATTTGTTCAAAACGGGCACTTTTTGCCAATCTCTACATAGATAATCAACGGTGGGAAAATATTGAATGCTTTTGAAAAATAAAAGGAAGCACTTGTGCAAGTGTGATGATGCAAACATTTTGATAGCAAAAAAATTTGGCAGAAACTATATTGTGGTAGACTGTAGATATTGAGAGCATCATAATGTCAGAGCAAATGTAAATCTGACAAGCAAGAGTGAGCTACTAGTGCATTATTGGAGATATCAGATCAAAATAACAGGATCAACAGGTTCTTAATAATGATAAGACGCAAAAGAAAGCAGAACCAGCATCATCTACACCTGAATCAGACAGTTGACAGCACTTAGAACAGATAGCAAGAAAAGATCATGCTATAAAAAGAAATAAATGCTCAGATTCCCTAGAAATTGTGGGTTTTTGCGGCTTAAAGCCAGCCAAGCACCCGCCCTTCTGCTGCTAGAAGTACTAAATTTTATCTGCTTCAAAAACAGTCTTCAACAGAAACTTGCTTGCTACATTTTCCAACAAACTATAATAACAATACGCAATCTTAAATTACGTCTATGTCACTTAGCTTAAATGGAAGAGGAAACTGGTAGAAAAGGTACTTATAGACACATTTTTAAAGCAAAATAGTCCTTTATGCCTAAAGTAGTTCCCTGTTCACAAATGCGAGCAAGATAAATTCACAAGACCATTTACCTCCTGACTTTGCCTGACTTTTGATGGAAGCTGCTCTTGATTCTACACAAACAAACAGATAATGCATTAGATGGAAAACAAACATAGAGATGCAACCCGTCAAAGAGGCGAATCAGACTGATTTTACATTGTGCTTCTTAAACGCCTGCCTCCGCCCTTCAGTCCTTGCAGCACTTTCACCCACGTCAGTGAACTTCGGCTACATAGCAACAAACAGCTCCAATAATTTATATAACGGAGAAAATGAAAACACAGAGAAAGTCCCTCTCGTACCATCACAACAGACTGCACGACATCAATGGCTTCTTTCGAGCCAGTGACCGTCTCAACATGCTTCACCAAAACATTCCTCGGTCCCAATTCCTCCACTACATTTACCATAAGTTACCACACCGAATCAAATCAATTTACGCAAGCAACGAAACCAGAGAGCACTAGAAAGAACAAGCAAACACATCGGCCACACCTCGAGAATTATCGTTAATCGAGAGCTTCTCCAGCTCCAACATCTGCCGCTTCCATGGCCTCTCGTTGATTTCCAGCCCTGCATCCAATCAATCCGAGACAAGGAAAGTCAGATGCAACTAAACCCTAAACCCTAACCGACACGAAGTCTTCTTTAACGGTAATTTTTTTTTCTCAGAAAAAAAAAAGACAATTAACTCAAAGCACTCACAGAAAGCGTCGAGACGAGAGTGGTGCGACTTGCGCTTAATCCTAACTACGACCGGCTTCTCACCGTCGGGCCTCCCCGCGACGGAAGAGCTGCTACTCGTCTCCATGCAAAAATAACCGCCGCTAATGAATGAGAGTTAAATTGGTCCAAATCCTTCTGTCACCCTCGCATCGGCCTTAACCAACCCCCTATGTTAGAAGGTGAATTTGCGATACAAAATTTTAAGATTAATGTTGTAATACTTAAAAAATTTAGGGAAAAGTACATTTAACTTATCTGTGGTTTCATCGATTTTGCCTTTAGGATTTGTGGTTTTAATTTTGTAATTTGGTTCTTTTATTTTGAAATTTTTGACAGCATACATTCTTTACCCGAATGACAAGTTTAAGGCGTCCAGGTGGAATACTACCTAGGCGCTAATTAGATAGACAATTTATCAATTCAGTCACAAAAAAATTATATTTATTTCTTCTTCCCAACCCCTCCCCCTCTCTCTCCCCTCCCTCTCTCCCTCTCCCCTCCCTCTCTCCTCTCCCTCTTCCTCCTCGCTTCGGTAAGCTCTCAAATCTCGTAGGATCAACTCCAATAGAAACATTTTCAATTGTAGAATGACCGACCATTAAATTTCCTGAGTTTAATTTCAATTAAACCCTAGAAACCGACCATTTCAATTTTCTGAGCTTAATTTCAAGCTTCCACCGAATCACCAAATCCACTTGGCCATTAAATTCCCAAAAAGAAAAAGATGAAGAAGAGAGATCGAGAAGAGGACCACACCTGGGGCCTGACCTCCACCTGGTCCAACGGTCCCATCTACTGCTCCCACCTCGCCGCCAAGCTCTTCCCCTTCAGGTTCCCCGGCTTTGACCTCTCCATTATCTTCATCCTCGATACCGGCTCTTGGTACACCCTCCCTCTCCTCTCCCTCGCCGCCTCCGGAGTCATGGGGTACCCGCCATTTTGTTGGTACCGCCGAGTTAGGACCTGCTCGCAAGGTGTTTGTGCTCGTTGGGAGGCGGGCAACGCGAGGGCTAGATCTGGGAGGGCGATGCTGCTTGGTGCGCTTAAGGATGAGAGAGTCCATATGCTTTACTTGGATAACACTTATTGAAATCCTTCTTATGAGTTCGCCATTTGTTCGCTTGTTGTCCTTTTGGTGAGGTTGCCGTAGAAGGACTTGAGGCGGATGACGGCATCGACGCTAGGGACTGGCTCTACCGTCCACCGGGCATTCTTATAGGATCTGCGTCGGTCCTGGGAGATAGTGGACTCGTCATCCTCCGCGTAGAGTTACTTGTCGTGGTGGCTCCTCAAATGCACCACTTTCGCCTTGTGGAAGATGTCGACTAGATTGGGAAGAGGAGAAAAAAGAGGAGGAAGAGGGAGAGGAGAGAGAGAGGGAGGGACTGGGAAGAAGAAATAAATGTAAAGTTTTTGTGATTAAATTGATAAATTGTCTATCCAGACAGTGCCTAGGTAGCACGCTACCTGGACGCCTTAAACCAGTCATTCGGGTAAGGACCGTAATGCTGTAAAGATTTCAAACTACACAGACCAAATTACAAAATTAAAACTATATGTCCTGAAAGCAAAATCGGTAAAACCACAGGTAGGTTAAGTGTAATTTTCCCAAAAGTTTATTAAGATAAATTTTGCAATAAATTTTGATATTGTCATTAAATATTTTTAAATTTTAGTTTGTGTAGATGTAGATCTAATAATTTTTTATATTTATAATTTTATAATTTTTATGTCATCATTGAAAAACAACACACAGATATATGACACATTAAATAAATATAACATCACATCAGTTTCTGAAAAATAAGATTATAAAAATCATCAATTTTCAAACAAAAACACAACTTCTTTTTAAGGAAAAAAATATAATTATAATAAAAAAAACACAAATTTCCAACGGTGAAGTTATAACTGACATTCGCAGAATATCAGCGCCTTTTTTGTGTTTGCTTTCCCGCTCTTGTCCTCGAGCACTCTTGAACCTCTCTCTCTTCCTCTTGTTTTTAGTAGAGTGAAGGATATCTTGCGAGCGGTTTAGAGAGGATGAAGGACGCCGGCGGCGGTTTCAGTTTAGCCACGGTGGAGGATGTGTTCCGGAACATACATTCCCGGCGAGCTGGCTTAATTAAAGCCCTAACCACCGGTGACTTCACCTCTTCAATTCTCTTCCCTTTTTTTCTTTTTTCTTTTTCTTTTTTCGTCTTTTATCCTCTCTCTTTTTTTTCCCGGTCGCATTCTAATTCTTGTCGTCTTGTGGTTTTCTTGTGTTGCAGATTTCCGAAAGCTGTACGAAATGTGCGATCCAAGTTAGGGTTTCTTCCTTTCTTTTCCTTCTTTCTTTCTTTCCTTTCCTCTGCGTATTAATAGTTGGAACGGTTAGTTAAAAAGCAAGTGAACTGTGAGAATTTCTTGGTTTGAGAATTTAGTCAACTGGCTTCTTTCTCCATTTTCTTCTCTGTCTTGTGCATGCAATGGATTGGTCTTTGTGTTGTAAACACCGTTGACTCGAGACTTCGCTCCTTCAACGTGTTTCTCGTGTCTAAATTCTAATGCGCGAGAGAATGCAAGTCAGTGGTGAATTGTTAGATGGGAGCATCCATTGTAACCGTACATGTCTTTATGTTTTGTGATATTGACGACATTTTTTTTATCCCTGTTTGCATTTTGGTGGGTTGGTCTGGTATGACAAGTTATGGGAAGAAGTATATTACGGATTGTCTAATTCGTGAATTTCTAATGATCGCCATGTTCTGGATGCTGGATTGCAGATAAGGGGAATCTCACCCTCTGTGGTCACCCTAATGGTACGTGGGTGGTTAAAAGGCCAGCTGATGAGGTTCCTCTGGAAATTCCTACACCTGTTCTGGGGATCAACTTTTCCAGGGATGGGATAACAGATAGAAAGTGGCAGGTTCGTGTTGCTCTTCACGGTGATCTTTGGCTGCTCTCTATGGCCTTCTATTATGGTGCTATGCATGGATTTGGCGAAGCCGACAGGTACATCTTCTACTTGAATAAGTCAGGCTAAGTATTTGATCAAATTTCTGCTTTGTTCGAACTATAAGCGGTATTTCTGAAGCTGTAAAAGAATTTCCAATTTATAGATCTGTTATAAGTGCTTAAGATGATATTGGAGTTGGCACTGGTTTGCCTACAAATCTCTCTTACCTTGCATGTGCTGTGATAGGTCTCAATTGATGATCGAAGTGGTGTCTTGTCATGATTAACCTGCAGTTGACGCGAAAATCAAATCAATTTGGTAGCCTTTGTGTCCATTATAACTGCAGCAATGCCGACTGTCATATTTGGCTGTGATACAGAGTAATAGATAATTCATTGGTTTTTTAATGTGTTACGGCCATTTTTAATGCAGGAAGCGCCTTTTCACAATGATAAATGATCTCCCTTCTCTTCTGGAGGTTCTGTCTGGAAAGGCCAAAAAGCAAACGAAGGAGAATTCAAACCATAGCAGCAATAAGTCCAAGTCAAACTCTTCGGTAAATTTCAAGAACTGTGATTTCTCTCAGCAGCCCTTCTAATGGTGACAATTTTAGTATCATGTTTATTCCACTATTTATTTTAAAAGGTCATGTTGAGAATAAAGTGTGGTACATAATCATGATTCCGATCTTTAAAGTCTTCCGGAAATCGTTTGGGATGCCTTATCATTTGTCATTGGATCCATAATCACCTATAGGCATGAGTTTTGACTTGTTTTTTCACTTTTTGTTGTAATTTCTTCCACATTATGCAAATGTTCAAGGAAGTCAGATTGTCTCCTTACCCTTGTATTAATTTGCATATGCAGCAAGAATCCCAGAGAAAGCATCCAAAGACACCACCAAAGCCAAAGTACGAGGATGATGGGGGCTCGGAAGAAGTAGATGTTGATGGTGATGAACACGACGATGCATTATGCAGTGCTTGTGAGCAGAACTACTCTTCTGACGAGTTCTGGATATGCTCTGATGATGTCTGCGAGAAGCGGTCCCATGGAACGAGTATGAAGATCACCCGGGCCCAAGCCGAGTACATCGCCAACATTTTAGAAGAGATTATGATACCACAACGAGACTGAATTTACTACAACCAGTCAAAGATGCGAATAAGACTAATTTTACGACAAGAGTGGAAACACCAAATACAAGTTACATTATGCTTCTTAAACTCTAAATTATGCATAAGTAACAGCTGTAGTCGGATTAGGCCTGACAATGGTCCGTAAAACCTGACGTAACATTATAATCTGACCTTGCTTTATGGTTTAAATTCTGCCGATTCCACATTTTTTCATAATTACAACTGAAAAAGAGATGTGTTTTGTCAGATAATGAGAAGTTTCTATAGTAATGCGATAATTTATTGTTTTCACTTTTTGGATCAATTAATGTATAAACAAACAATCTATATGATCGGTATGATAAAATAACAGGACTATATATTGAAGAATAATAACAGCCAAATTATTTAATAATCGTTTCTCTAGTTTTGAGTTTAAATTAGCAGCCAAATTATGAGACTACATTCTTATGAGACTACATTCATTGAGAGAGAAAAGTCAAAGTATGATTGTTGTCAGCTATCTTCGATGAAATTGATCCTGTTTTATTAGAGAAATAATGAAACGCAATTGATTAATTAACAGAAAGAAATCGTTATTAAAGCACATATATTTGTGAAGCAAATAATTTATGAATATCTAGACTAAGCTGTTGATATAAAAGAATTATCATTTATTAGTTAATTGTCAAGACTTAATACAACTTATACACATAACAACAGTGGACCGCTCCTCGTAAATTGGGTTCATTAATTGGGCCAAAACTGGGGATCCAGTCCACGGGCCTGAATATAAATCCGGTTTATGTAGATCCGTTTCTTTTCCCGGACTCTGTTTCAATTCAAAGTCCACCCTTGTTTTGTTTGCTTTCCCGCTCTTCTCCTCCAACACTCTTGAACCTCTCTCCCTCTCTCGCTCCCTTGCTTCTAGAAGAAAGTGAAGAATATCTTGCTGGCGGTTTAGAGAGGATGGCGGACGCCGGCGGCGGTTTCGCGATAAACACGGTGGAGGATGTGTTCCGGGACTTCCAGGCCCGGCGAGCTGGCTTATTTAAAGCCCTAACCACCGGTTACTTAACCGTTTCGATCCTCTTCCGTTTTTCTTTTTTCCCCCTTTTTTATCCTCTCTTTTTTTCCGGTCGTATTCTAATTCTTGTTATCTTGCGGTTTCTTGTGTTGCAGATTTCCGAAAGCTGTACGACCAGTGCGATCCAAGTAAGGGTTTCCGTCTTTCTTTTCTTTTCTCTCTGGCGTATCAGTATTTGGAACGGTTAGTTACGTTTGTGTTATGCAAGTGAACTTATGCGGTTTTGATGGTTTAGATAGACTCTCTTTCGTTTCGAGGCATCGCTGTATTTGCGTGTCCTCGGCTTCTGCTTTGGTAGATGGAAAGATTGACGACTCGAGACTTTGTTCTTGCTACGTCATCTTCATTTGATATAGACGCTCTTTTTTAGTTTTTGTGATATTGGCCACATTTTTTATTCCTATTTGCATTTTAGTTGGTTGGTCTGGTATGAGAAGTTATGGGACGGAGTATATTACGGATTGTCTAATTCGTGAATTTCTAATGTTCGCCGTGTTCTGTATGCTGGATTGCAGAAATGTTGAATCTCTCCCTTTTTGGTCACCCTAATCGGACGTGGGAGGTCAAAATGCCTGTCGATGCGCTTCCTCCGAAGATTCCTGAACCTGTTGTGGGGATCAACTTTGCCAGGGATGGGGAAACAAAAAGAGAGTGGCGGTGTCATGTTGCTGGTCACAGTGATATTTGGCTGCTCTCTGTGGCCTTCTATCATGGTGGTAAGCTTGGATTTAACATAGCCCAAAGGTACATTTGCTCCTTGAATAAGTCGAGCTCGGTAGTTGACCACAAATTTCTGCTTTGTTCGAACTATCTGGCTTCTGCTTTTAAGCAGTATTTCTTAAGCTGTAAAAGAATTTCCAAATTATAGATCTGATAAAAGTGGTTAAGATGTTATTGAAGTTGGCGCTGGTTTGCCAACAATTGTCTCTTAACTTGCGTGTGCTGTGACCGGTGTCAGTTGATGCTAAATGATTGGATCAACTTGGTAGCCTTTGTTTCCTTTATAACTGCAGCAACGCTGGACTGTCATCGATTCAGTGTAATAGATAATTCATCGGTTTTCTAATGCGTTGCTGCCATTTTTTAATGCAGGAATCGCCTTTTCACTATGATAAATGATCTCCCCACTCTTCTGGAGATTGTGTCTGGGGAAGCCGAGAAGCAACGAAGGAGAAGAAATCAGCTTCGGACCGTAGCAGCAATAATTCACAGTCAAACTCCAAGGTAAATTTCAAGAACTGTGATTTCTCTTTGCTGCCCTTTCTAATGGTGACAATGTTAGTACCATGTTTATACTAATATTTATATTAGAAGGTCATGGAGAATTAAGTGGTACATAAGCATGGTTTCAATCGTTAACATGTTCCGGAAATCCTTTGGGATGCCTTATTGTTTGTCATTCGATCAAATAGATTACCTATAGGCATGACCGACTTTTTTTTCTTTCACTATTGTTGTAATTACTTTCACATTATGCAAATGTTCAAGGAAGTCAGATTTTCTCCTTACCTTGTATTAATTTGCAGAATGCTGCCGGAATCCCAGAGAAAGCGTCCAAAGACACCAACCGATGAAAATGACGAGGATGACGAGGGCTTGGAAGAAGAAGGTGTTGATGGTGATGAATATGACGATGTATCATCCGATGCTTGTTAGCAGAACTACTCGTCCTTCGAGTTCCGGATGCTGTGATGATGTCTGCGAGAAGTGGTTCCATGGAACCCTGGCCCAGTTCGAGTACATCACCAACATTTTAGAAGAGACTATGATACCAAAATGAGTGAGATCAAATGCGAGCAAGATACATTCGCAAGACCATTTATGTCCTGATTTTGCCTGGCCTTTGATAGAAGCTGCTCTTGATTCTGCACAAACAGAAAAGACCTTTGATAGAAGCTGCTCTTGATTCTGCACAAACAGAAAAGACCTTTGATAGAAGCTGCTCTTGATTCTGCACAACCAGTCAAAGAAGCGAGTAAGACTGATTTTACGACAAGAGTAGAAACATCAAACACAAATTACACTCTATATTACGCTCGACTAACAGCTGTAATTGGACAGACTAGGCCTGTTCATGGTCCGTAACGTAGAACGATTTCATGATTCCTAAAATTTTGAACCTTTTGTAATCTGTCCTGGTTTTATGATTTTAATTCTTCCGATTTCACATTTTCATAAGTAAAACTGAAAAGAGCTGTTTTTGTTGGAGAATTAGGAATTCCTATCATAATGCATTACTCTTTAACTTGAAAATGGTTAGTGTAATCAAATTTGAACGAAAAAATTAAATGTAATGGATCTAATAATCCGTTTAGTTTTTTAAAACTCGATTATCTATGACGGTTCGAAAAATCTTGGCCGTGGTTTCAATTCCCGAGAACGTATGTATATGATCATCAACCCGAGAACGTATGTTACTATGTTCTATTTAAACCGTGATCATCATGCTTAAGTCGGACACGGATTTTAAAATGGATCCGGATAAGGGTTCATTAATTAGGCGGCCCAATGTTCAAGAAAAGGGCTGAAGTTTATGGGCCTGACCAATTATTAAAAAAAAAAGGCGCTCCATACGCGGACGCTTCGGAGCTTTATAAAAATCCATTTCGTTTCCCGACTCTATTCTATATATAATTTATTCAATTAAAAAGTCCACCCTTATTCTGTTGGCGTCAAACCCTCTCTCCTTTAACTTGCCGTCACCTTCGTTTTCCCTCCTCCCCAACCCACACTCCTTATAGTTTTCTCCCTCCCGCCCTCTCTCTCTCTCTCTCGACCACTCTTCAACCTCTCTCTCTCTCTCTCTCCGTTGTTTCTAGAAGAAAGGGAAGGATATCTTGCGCGCAGTTTCGAGAGGATGCCGGACGCCCCCGGCTATGAACGGATAAAAACGGTGGAGGATGTATTCATGGACCTCCAGGGCCGGCGAGCTGGCTTGATCAGAGCCCTAACCACCGGTAACTTAACCGCTTCGATCCTCTTTCGTTTTTCTTTCGTCGTTCAACCTTTTTTTTTTTTGACTCCGGTCGTACTCTAATTCTTGTTCTCTTGCGGTGTTCTTTCTTGTTTCCGGTTGCAGATTTGGGAAAAATGTACAACTTGTGCCATCCGAGTTAGGGTTTTATCCTTTCCTTTCTTTTTCTTTCGTTCTCTCTGCGTTATTATTAGTATTTGGAACGGTTGGTTACATTTTTGGATTGCGTGGTGTTTGTTTGGAAGAGGATGAAGCAAATGAACTTCTGCAGTTTTCTTGGTTCAGATACGACTCTCTTTCGTTTCGTTTCGAGGCATTGCTATATATTCGCATGTTCTAGTCTTCTGCATTGTGTGCTCTCTGTTCTTAACTGGAGGTTGATTTTTCTTTTGTGATCGACGAAACAATTTATTAGCTGTACATTGTTTTAATTTCAGTATCACTGTAGTGCTCCTCGTGTACGGGGCTTCGGTTAACTTTTCCTTCATCGGTAGTCGGTACAGATTGTCTTTGAAGCGTCGGATTGCATTTCTTGGTTTGAGGAAATTTTAGTTATCTCGCTTCTTCCTCCATTTCTGATCCCTATTTGCATTTTTGTCTGGTACGAGAAGTTATGAGGAGGAATATATTTCAGCGTGTCTCATTTGTGAATTTCTAACGATTGCAGAGTTGGAGAATCTTAGCCTTTATGGTCACTTTAATGGGACGTGGGAGGTCTATGTGCCTACTGCTGATATGCCTCCAGAGATGCCTGAACCTGTTCTAGGGATCAACTTTGCCAGGGATGGGATGCCAGATAGAGAATGGCGGATTCTCGTTGCTGTTCACAGCGATATTTGGCTGCTCTCTGTGGCCTTCTTTCATAGTGGTAGGCTAGGATTTGACAAAGCCCAAAGGTACATTTTCTCCTTCAATAAGTCGAGCTCGGTAGTCGATCACAGATTTCTGCTTTGTTCGAACTATCTCGCTTCTGCTTTTAAGCGGTATTTCTTAAGCTGTAAAAGAATTTGCAATTTATAGATCTGGTAAAAATGGTTGAAAAGTTATTAGAGTTGGCGCGGGTTTGCGGACATTTCTCTCTTAACTTGTGTAACTTGCGACAATTTGCAGTTGCTGTTAAATGATTGAAGTGGTGTCTCGCTGTGATTAACCTGCAGTTAACTTTCTCATGGAATCAACCCTGTAGCTTTTGTTTCCTTTATAACTGCAGCATTGCCGACTGTCATATTTGACTCTGTTTTAGCATAATAGGTAATTCATTGGTTTTTTAATGTGTTGCTGCCATTTTTAATGCAGGAAACGCCTTTTCACTATGATAAATGGTATCCCCACTATTCTGGAGGCTGTGTCTGGGCAAGCCAAGAAGCAAAGGAAGGCGAAGCCCAAGTCAAACCCCAAGGTAAAAATCAAAAACTGTGGTTTCTCCCAGCTGCCCTTCTAATGGTGACAGTGTTAGTATTATGATTATGCTACTGTTTATTTTAGAAGGTCATGTTAAGAATGAAGTGGTACCTAGTCATGGTTCCAATCTTTATCCTGTTCGGGAAATCTTTTGGGACGCCTTATCATTGGATCCATAGATTGCCTGTCGGCATGACTTTGACTTTTTTTCCACTTTTGGTTGTATTTTCTTCCACATTATGCAAATGTTCAAGGAAGTCAGATTGTCTCCTTACCGCTGTATTAATTTGCATCTGCAGCGAGAACCCTATAGAAAGAAGCAAAAGACACCACCACCCAAGCCAAAGTACGAGGATGATGACGAGAGCTGGGAAGAAGAAGGTGGTGTTGAAGATGATGAAGATGACGATACATTATGCCGTGTTGAACCCTATAGAAAGCAGCCAAAGCCACCACCACCCATGCCAAAGTACGAGGATGATGACGAGGGCTTGGAAGAAGAAGGTGGTGCTGAAGATGATGAAGACGACGATACATTATGCGGTGTTTGTGAGCATAAATACTCTTCCGACGAGTTCTGGATATTCTGCGACTTCTGCGAGGAGTGGTTCCATGGAAGGTGTGTGAAGGTCACCCCGGCCCAGGCCGATTACATCGACAAGTACAAATGTCCGTTGTGTTGCAGTAGCAAGAGGGCACGACCTTGATGGTTGCTCTGCATCTATATAGTCAAATAGGTACTTGGACGTGAATTGCCTTGGCCTGGAAAACTTTTGTCTGCCTTAGGTTATAGGGGAATACCAGTACAGTAGAGTTGACAAAAAAAAATATAGGACTTTTTTTTTTTTAATGGTAGTGGTCGAGTAGCCTTTTATTGATAGGACCATATTAGTTACAAATTGGAACGACGGTTACAATGGTAGATACTATAATAGCATCCACAAATACATCATCAAGCTGTACAGAAGATGATAGGTTGGTTGTTCGTCATACTGCTGGTTTTGGAAAATAGACTGTTGTGTGTGACCAAATCAAAATGCGTGGGGCTTGGATTATATATGAATGTTAAATTTGTAGTAAAATTTATGGTGTTTCAATTTGGTATTATTCCGATTTTAGTTCTTGTGATATCCATGCACATTTACAAAGAAATTCCTCTAGGTTAAATTTGGATATTTTATTGCTTAGTTTGGCTTTTACGGCTTTAACTGTTTTTTTTTGTTTTGTTGTGCCTGTTTTTTCAACTTTGGTGATATATTGGGTACGAAAAGAAATATTTCAAATCGTTCAGAAAAACTTTGCTAACATATTTTTTTTTTAAATGTCAATATTAATATGTATAAATTATTTTTTTGAATATGCAACATATGTTTTTGTGTATCTTAGAAGTTGGTTAACAAATGTCTTTTTACATATCAATTGCATTTTCTCATTGCATCACTATTAATTAATTGCATATGTTTTTTTCCTAAGTTTTTTTGCTTTTCTGTGTAATCTTGTCATATTGCTTTGTAGAATTTTTGTTATCTATGCGATTTTAGATACAAATTTCATGATTTTTTTTCAATTTTTTTTCTAAAATAGAGATGACAAATTGAAGGATGATTTCACGAACCAATCGTTGACTGACACTAAATTATGTTTACCTACTACGAATCATAATCTAGCAAGTTTTGAATAACAAACATAATTAACATCATATCTAGAGTGCGAATATAATGTTGCATGAATATATTACAATTTAGCAAATTATTTTGTCTTTCCATATTCAACAAAATTTGTATCGACTTGGTGTCAAACCACATCGATTGACTACATAAACTTCCAAAACATTCTAGACGACACCCCCCACTACCCCCGAACCGATCGTTCACAATCCCACGTGTACGTCTTGGAACCTCCCAACTTCCCTCCAGAAACTTCCAACAAAACGTCCCCGACCGTATATAGCCAAACCCCTGCTCCTCTCTTTTTGTCGTTACATTGTAATAAACCAAAGAGCAAAAGAGACAGCGAGGTCAGAGACAAGAAGAGGAAAAAGATGGACATTAGGTTCATGGGATTGGACAACCCGCTCCTCCACACCCTCCACCACATCCTCGACACCTCCGACGACTCCTCCGACAAGGCCACCTACAACGCACCGACAAGGACCTACGTCCGAGACGCAAGGGCGATGGCTGCCACTCCGGCGGACGTAAAGGAGTACCCGAACTCGTACGTGTTCGTGGTCGACATGCCGGGTCTGAAGTCCGGGGACATAAGGGTGCAAGTAGAGGACGGCAATGTGTTGGTCATTAGCGGGGAGAGGAAGCGGGAGGAGGAAGAGAAGGAAGGGGCCAAGTACGTGAGGATGGAGAAGAGGATCGGGAAGTTCATGAGGAAGTTCGTTCTCCCTGAGAATGCCAACACCGAGGGTGGTGGTGTCTCCGCCGTTTGCCGGGACGGAGTTCTGTCGGTTACGGTGGAGAAGCTGCCGCCTCCCCAGCCCAAGGTCCCAAAGACTATTGAGGTGGAGATCGCGTGAATATTTAGCGATCTACACTACGAGCTAAAAATGTTA
>SOPF01021044.1:0-20148 GCA_012979155.1 Hypericum perforatum
TAATTTTTATTTTGTTTCTTTTGGTTGGTGTTGGTGCAAATTATTCATGAAGCTTTTTGTTATTGGTATTAATTTATATACAAAGAAGGAAGGGCAGACATGCGCGGCGGACGGAAACTGCGACGTCGGGCTACACTGCGAGACCTGCGTCGCCAACGGCAACTTGAGGCCTCGATGCACTAGAATGCAACCCATTATTCCTACCTCGCAGGTAATTTTTTCACTTGTACGTGTGAAACATTCATATTTTTATTATTCTAAATTTAGGTTAAATATGATTATTCTAATATAGTCATCTGTTCTTGTTCCCATAAGTCTAATGCCATACACTTTTTTATGAAAAATAAATTCGTGTAAAAATTTTATATATACGTTGTCTTAATATTTCGAGTTAGATATACATATTGTAATATAAAGAACATAAATTCATATCAAAATGTTGGGTTATTGATGAGTTAATGAATTTTGTAATCTCCGATTATGTGGTATCTTTTCTCTTTAATTGTATGTTTTATTGTTTTTATTTTACTTTATTATTAATGTTAGTAATCTATACATCTCACTTGCATTTTTTTTATTGCATTTGTTAGGTGAAGGGATTGCCTTTTAATCGGTACACCTGGCTAACAACCCACAATTCGTTTGCCAGATTAGGCGCCAAGTCAGCAACAGGCTCCATAGTTTTGGCTCCAACTAATCAGGAGGATTCCATTACTAGCCAGCTTAAGGTATGTTCTTTTCTAATTTTTCATTTTTGTTACTTTTAGAGTAAAGTAATTTATGGTAATTTTTACGTAGATACCAACGATGTTTGAACAATTTATTTTTCTATAGAATTTATCATAGATAAAGTAGATCATGTTCATCATAAGACTTGTTAATAAAGCGAGCTAAACCAAGACGTGAAGCAAATAAATGTTACTTTTAGGAGCAACTGCAATACTAACCATCAAAGTATCGTTTCTTGCTTGGATTGGAATTTGGAAGAACTAAGTTCAAATGTCATCTTCACATTTTTTTTTCCAACTCCAATTACTTTATTGTTGGGTAACACTAATTGAACGGAATCTTGGACTTGTAGAGCTCCGAAACCACGGAAAGTGACATCAATAGAGAGGGGCGCCTAAAATCTAGACCAAATTAAATGTGCTCTCATGTTGGTCCATTACAGCCTCTGTCCTAAGAAGAAATTGTGCAATAGGTGGTTAGTGGGGTTATTTTGACATTGTAATTATCTAGTTTGAACCTGATCATGAAGTGGAGATAATTAAAAGATGGGTGAGATACAAAATGTTGTATCACTGAATGCAGATTTAGTTGTTCAAGATTAATCAGCATTTTCTCGATTTGCAAACAATTCTACAATTTTCCTCGGATTTGCAGAATGGTGTAAGAGGGTTGATGCTGGATATGTATGACTTCGAGAATGATGTCTGGTTGTGTCATTCCTTTGGAGGAAAATGCTACAACTCCACAGCTTTTGTAAGTGTCTTAAGAGATGCACAAAGACTCTTGGATCTGTTAGTTTGATGAGCCTCTATGACCAACTACTTGAATGTAACGATTTTTCGTGCATGACAGCAACCGGCAGTAAATGTATTGAAAGAGATTCAAGCATTTCTTGCAGCAAACCCGACAGAGATCGTCACGATCTTCATCGAGGATTACGTTTCGCAGCCCAATGGGCTGACCAAGGTGTTCGATGCTGCTGGACTCGGACAATACTGGTTTCCGGTGTCTCGAATGCCGAAACATGGCGAGGATTGGCCAAGCGTCGACGATATGGTGGCGAAAAACCAGCGCCTGCTGGTTTTCACTTCCAAATCAGCCAAGGAGGCTTCTGAAGGCATTGCATACGAGTGGAGATATGTGGCAGAAAACCAATGTGAGTACTTCACTGATATTCACTCGCTAATAAATGGGAAACACAAGCTTCACATATGGTTGTTGATGTTGCAGATGGAAATGGAGGAATGGTCTCTGGTTCGTGTCCGAACCGCTCAGAATCGCCTGCGATGAACACAACGTCGAGGTCACTCATCTTGGTGAACTACTTTCCTACTGCGCCTGATGTTTCCCAAGCCTGCAAGTACAACTCTGCTCCACTGATGGACATGGTAAACACATGTTATCAAGCAGCGGGTAATAGGTGGCCTAACTTCATTGCTGTTGACTTTTACAAGGTAAGTTCTTTCCACAAACTAGCCATTTACAACCCAATTTAGCCATGAATTAGAACTTCAACAAGTTTCCCTTTCTTTGCCAAATTATGCAGAGGAGTGATGGAGGGGGAGCCCCACAAGCTTCCGATGTAACAAACGGACATAAAGTGTGTGGGTGCGAGAATATTGCAATATGCAAGGTAATACGAGAATTAATATCTTACTACTTCGAACAACATCGTACTCGTTTAATAATATCTTATTTTGTTTTGGCAGCCAAATATGACATTTGGTTCATGTAACGTTTCTGATCACGGGATTGCACTAAAAGGAGCTTCAGCAAGTGAATCCAGTTTGGCTTACATGGATAAAAACCCAACTCAAATTAGGTGGTTGATTGGATTAATTATATTGCCTTTTTCTTTGTTCATATAATCATCATAATCTATGCCCATGAAGATTTTGGATATCATGGGCCTAAGCTGTGAGAGCCCAGTTCAATACCCAGGCCTTTTTGTTCGTTTCTTTGTTTAATATCCTAGATTGCAGAAGCTAGCTCTTAAATGTAATTTGATCTAATTATCAAACTTGGATTGCAATTAGAATTTAGATCTACCTGTAATTACAATTTGGATGGAATGAAAATAATTGATGGATATATGTATCATCCACGTGAATATCCTCGTCTATAAAATTCAGCAATGGACACCCGAAATTTTTTATATAAGTAGAATTTCATTTTATATAAAATATGTACATATTTATAAAGTGGGAGTTGGATTCTCTTGAAAGAAGTTATAAATGCAACCACGTCCAAATTCTATCGTAATGAAACCTCGTCGACAGCCTATTGTAAAGAAAAAGCACCCAGTTTTTTTATAAATATAAAATATGATATAACTGATTAATGAAGCATCTCCTTTATGGCTTAATTATCTGGGAATCTCGTATATAATTGAAGTAAGGTCAAAGGCTTCAAGCTAAAGCTAATTATGCTAATATCATGGACTCCTTTTCTCCGATATACTAAAAGTTAGGTCATATTTATAATTAGTTTCGGTTCTACTCTTAGCATAACTCAATTGAGTTCATGGACACCATATATAAGTCCAAACAAGTACATGGAGTCAGTTCTCACAAGGCTCAAGACTCCTGGTAATTTTAGTTTTATCCTTTCGAGGGTCATTTTCCTCACAATTTAATAACTTGCAGTTCAAGTTCAGTTAACTAGCTCATTTAATTACTCCTGATCTAGCTCAGTTATCGAAATTAAGAGCTAGCTAGACCCTAATTGATTCCGCGGTGACGAATTAGTGCACTAAGAAAGAGAATAATTAGATATGTTGGTCGATGGGGGAATCCGGTAAAGGTGTGTCTTGTAGCTTGGAATATGAATAACAAAGGCAAGTGTGAAGTTGGCATATTCCAAACATCTTCTTTCATGGCCTTTTATTCTAATTGTTTACAATGAAAGGCATCAGGTGAAACTTGTTAACTAAATAAGAGTATCTAGAACGGATAAAAAAAAAGTTGGATATAATCAATAATTTTATAATGATCATTTCATGGCTAATGACTATATACATACAATATCGTCGTTAAACTTTAATCTGTTTATTAGTGAAAACTTGTTAATATATTGTAATATATCCTTGATGATTGGATATTTATTTTTCATTATTATTATCATGAATCATTTTTATTTGAGTATGGCAATTTTATTATTGCTCGCAGAATATTTCCTTTTCCCTTTTGGAATTTCAAATAAATTAATGATTTATTTGGTTAGATATGTACTATCCTCTTCGACGGGAGAATGATGATGCGACAATTAAGTCAATCCACTATGAACCGTAGAAACCCGAGAATATATGTATTCGTCATACGTTATCATCCACTATGCGCAACAAATAAATCGGATCTAATATTTCTGTAAGTGGAGATATATTAAATCTATAAAATCGAATATATTTATATTATAATTTATTTCGGATAACACCATTAATGAATATTTTTTAGTGGCACTTTACTGATATGAAAATCACTTTCCTATTACGTCAAATTCTTTAGTAAACATTATTATAAATGCAGAGAAAGTTTTTTCCGTTAAAGAAACGAAGAACACAATTCCATCATACTAATTTTATGTTTGACGACATAATTTCATTTAACCTATTTTCTCCGACGAGGATGGGTCAGATTGGTCGAACATTAATATATGAATAATGAGGAGGTGATATATGCAATGGGATGGACTAAAAGTGGCATGTGCAAGCGGAAAGAAGTGCGTTTTTTAGTCATCAAACTATCGATTCACATGTCATGTATTTAAATATATTTTACAAAAATGTCGCATCCTTTATATATTAACAAAATCTGTATACTTTAGTACGATACTTATCAGGCAAAGCCTCCCTGTATTGAATGCTACCTTAGAATACACACACTGCCAGGTTGGTCACATTCTCTCTGTTATTAAAAGTTCGAATAAGTAGTTGCTCCAGGAAAAAGTTGCAGTGTCAGTAGTTTTTTAATTAATATTTTTAAAGTAACATCTATATATCTAAAAAAAATACAACCAGCAAAGGTATTGAAATATATAAAACGTCTTGACATTAAACTATCTCTTGACAACATTTTCGCCTGATGACCCCTTCGCCAAAGTTATTGCGTAACGTTTTAGTTCTCGATCCATATCACATGGCAACTAAAATTAAGTTTTATGAGCGCAATAATTTGTGGATAAATATATAGTAATTAGTGGTTGGATAATGTGGTATAGGTTATCAGAAAATGTAGGTTAAGATGGTAGGCATGCGTTCTTTTTTGATAAGAAAATAAAAGTTAATACGCTAAATATTGTTGGTGTCATCTTTCTTATATTTATTTTGAGTGACAACACATTTTTATTTATCCAAAAAATTATGGCCACAAATATGATCGCTTGAATCTGAGTATCAAATATTATATATAAAAAATCTGAATATCAAAGAATAAAAGCATGGCAGTATCAATGTATCATTGATGATCAAGATCGGGGGATAAATTTGCAAAAGCTATCATTAAAGACATGCTTATCTAGATTGAAAGTTGAAACTATATAATAAACCTTTTACGAGTGAATGATGTGATAAATGGAATCTCACTTTAACCAATGAGCCATTTCTTGGAATAAGAGAAAAACCCATGCAGGTTTTACTAAAATCCGTTGTGTTACTTCAAACGAACAGAAAATTTGGACGGTACAATATTAAAACCTAAGATAGCAGACATGCGTAGAGTTTGTCCTACGAATAGCGAACCGCCGGATAAATGTCACAGAACGATGAGAATTCCGTACTTGGAACACAGCAGACGACGACCAGACACCGGTTTTACCAAAAACCTGGTCAAATTAAATCTGGGTCCAAGATTTTTATCTGAATGCTAATTTATGCACATTTATCAAAGATTCTTATTTTTGACCAAAACCATCTAGCTTTCTCGAATATTATTGACATGCCTAATCAATATTCAAGTTGGATTATAAAAACCAATGATAATAATGTCATAAATATTTTAGTGCATTTACATCCACATAACTCAAAATCGAAATTATAGTAAAGTTGGAACATTTTCTTCTAACGGATGGTTAATAGATGACAAACAACTACTTTGACGTATATGTGCCAGATATATGTATACTTTGAATCAATAAAGCATAATTTCGATTAAATATCCCCATTTGCTATAGTTTGGTTTTTTAAAATTGAAACAGCATGTAACGAGGATGTCTTATGGTCCAATAATCAATAACCAAATTTAAATTAATGCATTACGAACACAGGGAGAAGAAGGGTATATGAGCTGGAAACACGTGCGGTTGGGGAGAGCACGTGGGGGAGGGAGCTCAGTTCAGCTGTGTGAATCCAAAACCAGAGCAGGGGGAATAGTGTTGGGCTGTAACGGCAAGTTCTTGCCGGGTTGACCGGGGACAACTGTGTTGTCCACTTACGACCGGTCGTTGCCCGTGGCCCGCACTCTCTCTACGTGCACTTCCACGCGTGTGTCTTCTTATACCAACTATACGACACCGCCTCATGCTCCTTGTTTCTTTTATCATTTCCACAATTATTGGTTTAATCCAAGTGTTTTTTCCAGTCCTGCATTATAGACCTGTAAATTAATAATTATTTTAGACAATAATATTTATTTTATTAATAAGGATGAAAAATTAAATAATGAAATCAAAATCCCTTTCGCCTGAAACGACTCTGAATTCGTTTATCCAATTTTATATAAGGGTAATTTCAAGACTTGGAAATATCGGAGAAAAAACTCCATGGGCAAATTATTTACGTATTGAGAATTACGGTAGCAAGTTATATATTGTTTTTGTTTTCATTTTTTTCATTGAGATTTTCCAATCCACGTCGTACAATTGCAGTGTTTTACTCTGTTCAAACTACTGTCTTCCACCGAATCGAAACACAGCTTTGTTCACCTGTATGTCCTTGGTTGTAAAATGGATTAAAATCACTTGCTACAAAATTACCCATTTTTTATGTTTCGACTGGAACTTTAGATCTTAAGAATCCTAAGGTTATCTATCGATCGGTGATGTTTACCAAAATTATCTAACTTGATGTTGATGGCGTATATGCGTGGAATTTGTAAAACTATAGTCAATTACTCTATCGGACCTAGAATATCCAATCCTTTTCGTCGACCAACAATTTGGTAACTTCAATTCTGTTAATATTATTCTTGTTTGGTCAGATGAATGATAATATATTAGAAAAACTTCATTTTAACACCTTATTATTTTACGATTTTTTTACTTATTTTGTGGTTTGAAACATATTGAATATGTCCAACTTAATCTAACTTTTATAAAAAAATAGGACTCGGGCACTCCGAGTAATTGCTCACAAATTTTTTTTCAAAATGACATAGTTCGCTCGATGGCGTGAATTGCCACCTAATAAATTTGGGCAAATTACCCTCAGGTCCCTGATCTTTACATTATTCTCCTATTGGATCCCTTCTTTGTCATAAATGAGTATTAAGTCCCTGTTTTATTCAAAAATGTTTGTCTCGGGTCCTCACCGACCAAATCAGACTTTTTAAAATTTTTTTGTCATGTGAAATGACTATTTTATCCTTCACAAAACGACAAATTTCATCATATTTTTGTCGTTTTGTGAAGGATAAAATAGTCATTTCACATGATAAAAAATTAAAAAAAAAAGTCCGATTTGGTTGGTGGGGACTCGAGATGAACATTTTTGAATAAAATAGGGACAGATTAATCATTTATGTAACATGAGAGACCCAATAGAAGATTTTGGTAAAGACCAGGGACCTGAGGGTAATTTGCCCAATAAATTTTGTTTAAGTGTCTTCTTATTTGGACTCTAATTAAGAAAATTTCAAAACAAGTTACAACTTTGTTTAGTTATTTATTTAAATAATTTCCTATTAAAAATTTAAAAATAATTCTTCATATTTCAACTCTCTTTTTCTCAACTGACAAAAAACCAAACTCCTCATTTCTTTCCCGACATTTCATCTCCTCCAAACTCTATCTCCCTGTCCCCCCACCCACCTCGCTCCTTCTGAATCCCCCTCTCTCTAAAACTTTTCCCCCGAGTCTCTTCGTCTTTCTTTCATCCCTCTCACTCGACCAATAAAAACTGTAACCCACGAAACTCTCCTGCATTGCTAGCTTATCTACTCCAAATTATGCTTCTCGAGGTAATTTTTTTAGGTTTGATAGTTTTTGACGGTTTCTTTTAAATTTTGGTGGTTGGGTTATTGATCTTCATTGGTGCATGGCAAATCTTTGAAATTTTTGTATAATTATAGAGTTTGTTGTGTTATTGATTTTGTTGTAGCTTTGTACTACATAAAGTTAGCTGGTGGATGACCGCATTGGTGTAACATGACAGTAAGTAGATGAAAGTAAGGTTTATGTTTGAAGGGCTACCTTCAGGGGTGGAGCCAGAAATTTGGTAAGTGGGGACAATATAAGAAATGTCTAATTTTTTATGGTTTGATTTAATTTGTAAGTAGATTATTTTTTAATGGGGACAATTTCTAATTTTAATGGAGTCATATATTAAAAATATATCTAATTATTAAAAAAAATTTAAGTAGGGGCCAATTGCCTCCCACACATTTCCATGTGGCTCCGCCACTGGCTACCTTTGAAATGAATTTTGGGTATGAGTTAGATAGATTTTTGGCTATTGGGATATCAATAGATTCATAAGTCAGTCTTGACCCTAGCTGGGTATAGTTACTAGTTTAGGATGACTGTAATAGATTCATAAGTCAGTCTTGACCCTAGCTGGGTGTAGTTACTAGTTTAGGATGACTGTGATTGATGGTGATGAAGTGTTGGTTGAATATCTGGAAGGTTGACAGGTCCTGAGATTGATAAAAGTTTAAAAAAATATTTCTTATTACTGACATTTATGGCGTAGAACAAGTGCAAGATTGAGAGGCTATGACTAATTCAGATATTTTATAATAAAGATTGAATGATAATTTAGCTAAAAACAAGATATGTTTCCCAAAGAAGATCAGTGGAACGATGATAAAAATGGTAAGAATATGAGGGTTGAACTAAATTATTAGGAAATTACTGACAAAGATAGCGATTATGACTAGAAATTGAGGCATTCAATATAAATGAAGATGATAATAAAGTTGAAGACTTTGTACTTGAAGATGAAGACTTGGTATTTGAAGATGAAGATGTGCTTGAAGATATAAAGTATATTGAAGTTGAAGATGTACTTGGAGATAAAATACTAACGCATGGAGATGAAACACCAGTGCTTGGTGTTGAAGATGAGGAGGTGTCTAAAAATGAAGCACTAGTGACTGATGTTGAAGATCATTGCGGGTAGGTAGATAAAGTACTAGAATTGACGGGTCTCGATATTATTCAGAAGCTTTCAGAAATCTTTCGAAGTAAGGTGAAAGGACATGAGGGTAGGATAAAATATCCTCACAGTCATTCGAAGGGACACAAAAGGCTGATAGGGCCTATCCAGAAGGAATTCCGAAAGGACATGAAGTGTCCTACTGATAGCTAACCAAGGAGCACTAGTATGCATCTAGATATGGACAAATCGATGTCCCCTCATATGGCCTGCCTCCTCCAGTCCATAAATAGGTATGCTTCTTTCCATTCCAAGCATCTTATCAACATTTGCATCCTAGCATTGTTGTCTTCTTTTCCTTTCTTCTCGGTTAAAGTCAAGTTCAAAAATTCTAGGTATATATGAGTTCGCTCGAAATTTCGAGAAACATCTTATAAGATCCTTGCAAACGCTCACTAGCCATTGTATTTTTTAGACGATTATCGCAGTCTGTACTACACTAAAATATACGTTGCAATCTCGTTTTACGAAAAAAGATTTCAACTCTCGCTTCGACTAAATACAACACCAAACTCCAAAATCAACAAAATATTATTTCAATATTTATGTTAACATAATAGGTACATAATTTTGTTTACATTTAAACGAGCTCACTATACTCAACATGGCAAGGCAGTCCGCCACTTTTGCAGTAAAAAATGCAAGTGATATATGGATTGGAATGAATTAACTATACAGCGATCACGCATTATGGTTAATAATTAAAAGTTCAATTTCTCCTGATTGAAGTCCATACAATTTTTAACCCACACAGATCCTAGGTTACTTTTATAGAGCGATATCAAAATCAGAATAAGATTATTTTCTATCGATATACTATTTCTCTAATGCAATCAATTGGAATTTAATGTGGCCGAGGTTATTGACTCATCAATTTTTTTTTTTAACAAAAGTTGTAAATATTAGTATTTGAATATGCTACTTATCAAAACATTTTTTTCATCGGTCGGGCTATGGCCACATTTTTAATTAACTTAAAGATGAACAACAAATGAAACAACACAATTGTAAACTCTAGATGACGACATATTTTGTACTGCACGTGACAGATTCTCCCTCCTCAATTGTCCTTGAAATTTACATATTTTGTAACTCGTATCTGTTTTTCAATATATAAATAATTGACACAATGTAATAATCAAATAAAATTCTCTTAATAGTTATATACCATCTTTATGTTTTTGAATGATCAGAATATTAAAACTAAACAGTCACAGATAGCGTCTCGCTTAATCAATCACGACGTCCATTTATAACCAGGAGGCCCACAGGGACGCCATCAATGAACCACCACCCTATTTATGTTATCCAAATTTTTCCTTTAATTTCCATTTCCTTCGTGGGTCGGATAAAATGGTGGATGGACAACCTGGACCCGCACATTCCATTCTGTTCATCTTTGACCTTTGACTGCCCCACCTATTATATTGTAAGCAAACAAATGGAACTATGTAAGGCTTGTATCTGGATATTTTTATATCAACTGAAACTATTTGAATTATTGATTTTAAGAAAAAAAATGAAGATTAAAAGTGAATTTTTTGATGTGACTATAAAATTGCCTATTGATAAAATATTAATTAATGAAATAACCTAATTTTATTTGTGGAAGAATTGTTGCAAAAATTTTCCTACTTTCTGAGATATATTATTTTCCACCTCCTAACTTTTTGGGCGTATACAAGTGTCATGAATTATGAATAGACAGGATACTGGTAACGGGAAATTAAACAATTATCGCTATTATATGTCATCTAACTTGAGAGGGAGAATTTCTTTCTGTCCAAAGGCTTTTTATCTGTTATCAACCTCAATCAACATAATTGTGGTTAAATTGTCGCATCCAGGCGCCCGTGTCTTTGACCAAAATAATTGAATCAACGACCATCTTATCTACCGTGATTGGAATTATTTGGTTCATCTTCAAACATTAGGTCTTGAATAATAATCAAATCAAATCTTATTTTATTATATATTTATAAAATGTTTATTAAACTGATTTTTTTTGTGTGTAACTTGATTTCCGGTCCACTGTGCCGACTAATTCAGTTCGAGGAGGGTCCGGGATTAAGGTTTTATTTCTCTCCCAACGTTGTTGCGAGAGATCGAATCTTGGTTCGTCCTACCAAGTGCAGCCCCTGACACCATTGCACCAACAGCTCGTTGGTTTATTAAACTGATTAATTCACCTATAAGAATGTAAAGTCTCTGCCACCTCCAATTGGGACGGCAAAAAGCTTCAAAGCATGTCAACTTTTTTAAGAGAACAGGTAAATTGTACAAGTGCTAACTATTTTACGAGCAAGAACGAACGTCCTTGAAGCTTTTTTTCTTTTTTTTTCGTCATCACAAAGGCTAGATTTGACTTACCACCACCAGTCTGTAAAGGATGCATTTAACATAATTCTGTTTCCTTCAACTAGCCCCAGCACCTTCCACGACCCCACCCCAAGGAACACAACAAATAGAGTACAGCCTGTAATGGAAAAGAAAAAAAAAGGGAACAATTATTTAAAAGACAATTCTTCTGAATATAATTCTTATATTTGTAACTCTTGTTGGAGCACTCACAGTTACTATGAACACCAATAAATATTGAAATGAATAAGTTGAGCGTATCAAACAGTACACTGCACCTGAATATTGATTATTATAGTAATGAGGGTAGACGGGAAGAATGTGTCGGTGGAAGTGAATTTTTTTTTTATTATTCTGATGCCTCAAATTTGAATTATTTATGGTTTAACAATGACTATTAGATTATTAAAGTAAACAAAATACAGTGGAATTTCAAATCCAAAAAGCACAGTATATAATTTTTCTTTGATACATTGCGTTATTATTGCTCCTGGTAGACAAAAATGCACGAATAACCAAGCTCTGCTACTCATAAAACGGAAAAGTGGGATAAATACGATAATATAGACCAAGAAACAAAACATGTTGTTTGTAAGAGACCAATAATTCTAGCCGAAGACACCATATAGGAACAAATCTGTCAAACACTACGCCACCACCTTTGATGGAAACTGGAGTTAGATTTTAGTTTTTACCAAAGGGGACCCCTCAAAAATAAAAGATTTAAAAAAACTCACGGGACCCACCTAGTAAGCCAGTAACTATTCATTTGACCAATGACCATTTCTGGTAAAATGATTATCTTTCAAAGTAGATGAGTGATACTTTTATCGAAAAAGTGTTTTCACGAAATCACCGACCACAATTTCAAAAGATGAAATTCTGTACTAAGAAATATCGATAGCTTTCAAGAAAAAAGTTAAAAAAGAAGTTCGTTTATGAGTATAATGTTTTCTAAGTTGTACCTCTATTTTACTTTCAAATTTATGAATAGAAACTTGTTCTTCCATTTCAAGAAAACAGTAGACCAGTTTCTTTTTCTAGGTCGACAATAACATTGGTAAGGTTCGACTAAACAATTTATTGTTAAATTCAAGTCTTTTATCGTTACAATTTATAGAAGAAAAATTTTCTGTTCAATTTCTTCTCTATCTAGACAGATTTCTAAATATTTAGTATATCAATTAATCGACTATTTTGCCGTCAATTAATCGACTAACCGAATAAAGGGTAAAAAGGTCCATCGAGGTCGGGTTTTTGTCGGAAATTTTTCCGACACCAGAATGGGGGACTAAAAGTCTGGGTTATTATGAACAGTAGGGACTCATAATATAGTTTTTGAACAGTAAGGACCAAACCAGTTTAATAACCAAAGTTGAAAGAGCTTAGCCTAATTTTCTCTTTAATTTATATTCGAGTTAGATAAAACCCGAGCTTATAATGTTCCAACGTGAGTGAATGTCACCACACGTGTGACTAGTGACTATTTGGTCCAGTGGCATTGGGGTGGGTTGGGTTGGGGTGGGGAGAAATCAGAGTATCAAATCCTACCTCTCTAATAGATTAGGATTTCTCAACAAAAAAAAATGTCACCACACGTGTGGCCAAGGGAGTCGATAAGCCAGCCACAGGGAGGAGCGAGTAAACCACACCCGTATAAAAGGAGAACAACCTCACCACCCTCGTTACATCTTAAAAAGTATAACACACACACAAAAAAATAAAAACTAATTAGAGTCGGAAGAATTTTAGATGCGGGCGAGTTTAGAGCCGTTGGATTTGTTGTCCCTCCACGTGCCCTACCACTTCCGGTGTCCGATCTCCCTGGAGCTGATGCGCGACCCGGTCACCGTAAGCACCGGTCAGTCCTACGACCGTTCTAGCATCGAGTCATGGATCGCCACCGGCAATACCACGTGTCCGGTAACCCGCTCCCCTCTCTCCGACTT
This sequence comes from Hypericum perforatum, assembly GCA_012979155.1. Classification (NCBI taxonomy): domain Eukaryota; kingdom Viridiplantae; phylum Streptophyta; class Magnoliopsida; order Malpighiales; family Hypericaceae; genus Hypericum; species Hypericum perforatum. The sequence goes on from SOPF01021044.1 coordinate 13,402, forward strand.
CACCCTCATTCCCAACCACACCCTCCGCCGTCTCATCCAGGACTGGTGCGTCGCTAACCGCTCCTCCGGCGTCGAGCGTATCCCAACCCCCAAGCAGCCCGCCGAGCCTGCTCTTGTCCGGTCGCTTTTGTGCCAGGCCGGTTCCTTCTCCGGCACGGTTCGCTCCCGCCTCTCCGCCGTCCGAAGGCTGAGGGCGCTCGCCCGCGACTCGGATAAAAACCGCCACGTCATCGCGTCCCTCAACGTGACGGAGATCCTCGTCGGGATTATTTTCGGGACAGGGTGTAACTCGGCCGAGCTGACTCACGAGTCGCTGGCGTTGCTCGTGATGTTCCAACTCACCGAGTCGGAGTGCGTAACCGTCGCCTCCGATAACTCACGGATCTCCTTACTATCCGGACTGTTGTCGCACCCGTCGCTGGAGGTCAGGGTCAACGCCGCCGCGCTGATCGAGATCATCGTCGCCGGGACCCGGTCGACGGAGCTCCGGCAGCTGGTGAGCGACTCCGACGAGGTGTTCGACGGCGTGGTCGAGATCCTCCGGAGCGTGTCCTCCCCGCGCGCGGTGAAGGTCGGGGTGAAGGCGCTGTTCGCTCTCTGCCTCGCGAAGCAGACTCGGCACCGTGCCATAACCGCGGGGGCCGCCTCGGCGCTTGTCGACCGGCTCGCCTCCGGCGGTCTCGACAAGTGCGACGCCGAGAGGGCGCTGGCGACGGTTGAGCTGCTCGGGAGAGTACCAACGGGACGAGCAGCGCTCGAATCGCACGCGCTGACCGTTCCCGTGCTGGTGAGCTCGATCCTGAGAGTGTCCGACAGGGCAACCGAGTACGCCGTGGGGGCGCTCGTGGCGGTCTGCTCGGAGTCGGAGATGTGCCTCGGTGAGGCGGTTGTCGCCGGGGTAATGACTCAGCTTTTGTTGCTGGTCCAGAGCGAGTGTACGGACCGGGCCAAGAGGAAGGCACAGTTTCTGCTCAAGTTGCTAAGGGACTCGTGGCCGGAGGAGTCCGCCGTCGGTTCTTCCGATGATTACTTCGTCTACAGTGAAGTGGTGCCGTTTTGATCATATTTTTTTTGGGTTTTTTTTTTGTTTCTTCTATTTTTTTTGGGTAGATTTTAGTAGACGGATAAAGAAGTGGAGTCCAATTTGGTAGATATCGGAGGAATTAATGTCCTTTTTCCTTTTTTTCGTTGTACGTAGTTTTGTACCTAAGAATTTTTTTCGTTAAAAATGTCACCGGCCGGAAAATTAGTTGGAAAGTAGAATTTGCCCATTTCGTTGCTAATTGGTCTTTGTTGTTTATATCTTCTTTGCCACCAGAATTTATATTTATTTTGTGTAATGCGAATTCATATAAAATTCTAAACTAGATTGTTAGATAATAGTGAATTCTAAAGTGAATTATTTAGATTTCTTTAAAAATGTTTGAAGTCAAGTTGGAATTGTCTGATTTGGGTTGGTTGGTAATTCTGCAATTCAGTGATTTTCATTGTTTATTAACTATTTCACGATGCTTCGCCAGGAAATCAGATTCGGAAATTGAACACATTGACCAGTCTCAATGACCATGATGACAATGGAATGATTGTATTTTTTATTGTACGAATAGTCGAATACATTAATAGGTCATAATGCAATGTTCTAACTGATTTTACATGAAACCTAATAATATCTTTGCATTCACTCCAATTTAATAAGAGGATACAAAGTAATGCAACGTTGGCGAAATGGGCATCTGCCTGGCTTTCCCAAGTGGTACCAATTAAGCTAGGAAGAAATAAAAAACAAGAGCTGTTATTGGATTATTCGTGTTTTTACATGTAAACATGGTATATAAATAAAATTTATTTACAACAAAAAAAGATAGCTGCTATATGATTCTTAGTTTTCGAAATATAGAAATTTGAAGATGGAAGATTGAAAAGGAACGGTGTAGCTGGGTCTAATTTGGTCAATATATTCCTCCAGATTTACACATCAATAGACTTTTGGGACCAATTTCTGGACATCGCTCTCATGGCACGCTGGTCTAATTGCATCCCTGCAAAAATTTTGTGTGCGAGCCACTAGCTTTATAGGTTTATCGTTAGCTTTAGCTTTAATTGGGATTTCAGTTATGCATGCGCGCTTAAGTTTTTGTCGTATGAGATTCATAATTGCAACTTCGTACTCATAAGAATATAGTATATGTAAATATTTTCAATGAAATACATTTATTTATAAGAAAAAAAATGCATACCTGCCAAATATTTGATCCAGAATTATTATTATTTTTTTTTTGCCAAAACTACACGGTAGAAGACTTGATAAATAAGGAAGAAAATCTCATGGTGCAAAGGTGAGTACAACAATTGACACAAATTTAATCAGATATGTTACGACATATTATTTTATATCTATATTCAAGAAAAAATTTTGAAATAAATAAATTTGTGAACTACAAACAAACATGTCACAAAATTGGTCATTGTAAGAGAAGTCACGTAGTACTATGCATAGATAGGTACGAGGTGATAAGAATTATCAAAAGAAAAAAGGGTGGAAATAGCTCTGATCCTTTTCAAGAATACAAGATGGATCCTCTAAGACACAGAACCAGTTTCTGTTGATGTTGCTCAATTTTGTCTGCGCACGCAAGTAGGAGTCCTGTCAGTATACAAACTTGTAACAGTTGATTTGAAGTTAAATAAATTGATCATATGGGTTTTTTTTTTTTGTGCGGGTGTCATATGAATATCTTAATACGAGACATTATCAACCCAAAATAGAAAAATAATAACAACAATGGGGAAGAGGACTAAGACTATGGAAGATTATAATTGCCCGCATGCATGTGGAATAAAAGGCATTGGATCACATGGGTTGGTTGGTTTTTTTCCTGTATGGCGCGATGGCTACGTATAATGGTGCTCACTCTCACATGTCCTAATCCCACATCCACTCTGGTTAATTTCTAGTACTCTTTTTAGGTCAAAAGTCACATGAACCTAAGGAGAAAAAAATGCCTTTGTCTTTAAGCCACTTGTTGCGTCAAACAACATGGGGACCCCGTGGAATTGATTTGATGTTTCTTTCTTTCTTTCTTTCTGTTTGGTTTTGGAAGGTTGAAGCGTTTGAATTCTTGAATTCTTTTGTGTACTATTTCTAGGGGTGAGCTTTAAATCGTAAAAAATCGAGATCGCACCGCACCGAGAAAATCGATACCGCACATTGACACGGTGTCGGTGGTGACGGCGACGAGTAATACTCCGACGGTCGCTCCTCCATCTCTGCCGAACACTCCCCTCGTGTGATTTGCAGCTGGAAGTTGTTGGATTTTGCAGCTTGGAACTTGGAATTTGCAGTTGTTGCTTTAGTTTGAACTTGGAATTTGCTGCTGTTTTGATGTTTTCTTTTTTTTTTTTTTGGGTGCCGGGCTTATGTTTTTAACTTTCGTGGGCTTTTTGAGTTGTTAGGTACCGCCGGGCTTTTTTTTATATAAAAAATATTACGAAATTAATTTTTTTTTTAATCCAATTTTGGCCTACTGAAATGGGTCTATCTGAAATGGGCCAAAAATATGCGATGTCAAACTGAAATGGGCCGTACCGTACCAAATTCACCCCAACGGCTATTTCCTCTTTAAGAAGTTAGGTAGAAAAACCGTGAATATTTGGAATGGTCTTTATTAGTATTACCCACCATTACTAATTTTTTTAATGAACCGTCTTCGTTGATTAATTTGAGTCCGACCGAAGTATGAAAAAGTAGTTTATTTTTTTTAACGAATTTTTGGACAAACAATATCGTTTTGACGTTCTCGTGAAACATTACGTGAAAATGATTTGAATAAGTTATAAGTCATTGTTGATTATGGTGCGGTTTGGCAGTATTAAACCATTGCGTGGCAATGAAAAAAATTTAGAAAAGGTCCAACGTCAATTTTATGGTTTGGTGCAAAACTAGTGCGACATAGTCGCGGCCACTTCAGCATCCTCGCTGTCTCATCTCCTCCCCTAGTCGCTCCTGATCCGAACTCCAGCCAGGGAGCTATGGAGCCGACACCTACTGGTTGTGATGGGAGGAGAGAAGGGAAGCTCTTGGGTAGTTTTTAATTATGTAAAAATACACATCGTGATGACAGAAACATTTTGGTTTGGGAAGAAATTTTTAAAATATTTGATAATAAAATAAATATTTGACCCACTACAATATCAACACCATAAGACCATTTAAGTTTGCAGTTTGATATTTTTGCAATTTTTTTTAGTTTGCGGTTTATTTTGATTTTATGTTCATCCCTGCATATAATTATTTGGCTTAAGATTGGGTGCGGAGTGAATCTAATTATTCTAGACACTTTCGAGTTAAATGCACCATATTAACATGTCCTATTTTGTAATACCTTATATAATATAACCATGCCCCGCTATTTGCGACAATAACGTTTTCTCTTTTTACTATATTGGTGTGCATGATTTTTTTTTTCACACATTTTTTACTCCAAATGTATATTTTCCTCCAAACTATTTGGAAGAGGAAAATTACGAACCCAATCTAACCCCTTATTTTTACTTACTCATATTATAAGATAATAAAATTTGGGACTATGCTAATGTTTCCAGGTGCGATGCTAATTTTGGTTCTAAATGACTGCATGTTCTATAATTTGCAAATGTGCATATAATAGACCATAAAAAGAAGAGTGAAAAAGGTTGTCTGAAACCTTTAACAACATGCAAACCAGCCTCAGAGCTTCCAAGGCATAGAAGAGATTAGTAGCCGGGACAACAATGGTCGGAAGAATACATTCATTATTCAGATGGATTTGCAAAGTAATGAAGAATATCTTTATGATTTTGCATTGTCTATATAATTTAATCTTTGAACTTGCAGCAAATTACTAGTTTAAGTCACTTTCAAGGCTCCATGATCTTCGGAGAGAGTATCATGGACACGGCCGTCCCATTTCATGTGGGCAAGGCTGTCACCTTACAAATAGGGCATATGTTCTTCAAGGTTAGCCATTGCTTGATGCAGTTGGTGTGGAACTCGTGCCCGCAATCGAGTACTCCCAGATCGTCAGCGTCCAGATATTCTTCCTGAAATCGTAAAAAGTGACGGTGAAAACAAGTTGCGCAATGATGGCAGGAGAGAGCGAAACGAAGAGGTCTGATGACTGAGGGTTGGGACAAACTTGACATATGCAACAAGGTTCTTGGTTGTCGGAGGATGCTGGTCTAGCGGACACATACTGCTGCTGCTTCATCGTTTTCAGGATGATCTCCTCATTAAGTCCAGTATTGACGTCTCCGATTTGCTCCCCCAATGCCAACAGTTCCTGAGACACCATAAATTCTGATCACAAGAATTGGGGAGAGGAATTCAGCAGGGTAGACGTCATTTCATCCATTTTACCTCGTACGACATATTATCGACATCAAGTCGCATGTCTCTGTGCCTGTCGTGCATCTCCCCCATGCCATGATGTATGAATGGATCGAAAAGTAGATATTCCTGCATATCAGTTGAAAAGAGACGAGAAGTTTTGAAACAGCTCTTTCTACAATCAGGATAATTGCAGCAACTCTTTTAATTGGTATGCATTTTATTTAGGGAATCCATAAAGCATAGAAAGGATGGGAAGAACTTTAAGAATAACACTATTTCTTGAAACAGCTTGCATCATACTAAGCATTTCAAAATATGGTCATCATCCAAGATGTACCACCATTCAGAAACTCGTAAAATATATCAAATCCGAGTTTCTTAATGTTCAAGGTTGTGAAACAAGAAAAAAACTAGTGGAGATCCCAAGAGAATGTCATTGCTGCATAGAACTGAATAGCATCATACCAAGAAAACCCGGAAATGAAGTAAAGCTAAGAGAAAAACAAAAGTTTCCAGTTTAAGATCAAACCTCGATTCGTAGATTTTCACCCCTGCGCATTGCAGTCAGGACATGACGAATCTGGTGCACAAGAAGAATAATGACAGTTGGTTCAGTTTCTCATAACCATATTAAATCAAATCCAACAACTCATTATGGAGTCAAAGTTAAGCGGATATAAAACATAATGTTAGATGATTTATTACAAATAAGTACACTAAAATTGTCTGCAACGATGGCTCGCCTTGACCACCAGAAATTTGGATGAAGCAAGAAAGCCGCCTAGTTACATTTGCCGGCTTTATAGAAAATGATAATGTGTTTGAATTTTCTTTTTCTCAGATGGCAACTCAGTAGTATGTCCATTTTGGACCTCAACATCAATTAGAAAAAGGTCTCTCAAGTTTTTACTTTCACCTAGCCAAAGAAATGATGAGTGATTTGAGTTGAATCCGCACCCAGCTTAAGATAAGAGCATATTTAAGCATCTTTTCCCATGTTTCGTAATACAACTTAAAAGACCAAGAACCTGTTGCGGACAGAACAGACCTTACTGTAGACAGATCAAAATTACTCCGAGACAAATTGACAAGTTTTCTTAATGAAAGCAGTAAAAGAACCAATCAACTAGTAAAACATAATCTGAAATTGGACGAGATATCAGAAGCCATCACAGCGCATAACTGACCATCAAATTTTTTTTTTTTTGGGAAGATAACTGACCATCAAATTAAGACAACATGTTAATTTTTAGATATGCAAGTACACACATGCAGATCAATTAATTTGTTACAACAGTCCAATCATAAAGTAGCTGAAGAATCTTACGATCATGCTGAGCAAAGAAGCAAATTCTATGTCCATTAGGGAGAGAGATAGA